>CM051034.1:45778547-45941047 GCA_027627225.1 Congeria kusceri | reverse complement strand
TATGTTACCCTGCGGGTTTTAAACTGCTGAAAACAAATGCAACCACCCAATGTTTGCTGATAACTTTATCGCACTCCATACACGTGACGCCAAGAATACGTTAAATATCAGCGACAAATGCGGTTTGTAAATGTCGAGTTACGTCGTATGTTGATTCAACCAAAGATAACACACACTCTAACCTGCAACTTGGCCACATGCATTAAAATATAGGGTACGATAACCGACTGCTTACAAGTCGTACTGCATTTCAATTGGAAACTCTGAAAATTGTTGTGGCCTTATGTTGGTTATAAATTACTATCATATTTATATGTATATCAAAACACTGTGATTTGATGATGATGATAATGACGATGATGATAAACTGTTGTTCAAAAGGTAATGACTGAAGTCATACTTTTATATAATATAGTTTGTATCGTACACGATTGTTTAAGAAAATGTTTATTTACCGAATGACTGACTTGTAAACTAGATTGACTCTGTGACTTTAAAATATTCATTTTAATAATGATGGTTCGGGCAAGAGGATTGCGTACGATAGCATCGTTGTAACTTGTTTGTTGTAAAAGTTATCAGCATCCGGAAGTAACAATGAATAATCTTAGAGGACACATGTATCACGCGTGATGTGATCAAGCACTCCCATGCCCCCCCCCCTCCCGATAACGCATCAAGCACTTCGATGACCGCCCCCCCTCCCAATAACGCAGATGATTTGAAAGCAAGCACTCCGATAACCCCCCCCCCTCCCTATAACGCAGATGATTTGAAAGCGATATCTACCCAGGTCACACCACCCTTTTCTAAAACACGACAACGAAAAACTTTGGTTTCAAACAGAGTCTTATGCTTACAATTTACATTTTGGGACCAACTGAACTTTCATGCTAGCATTACTTAGTGTAACGTTAAATTTCCTTTCCACGGATTAATTCCCCTCATTTTCCGGTGGACAAATCGTGATACATCGGCTACATCCGGACATGTCCGTAAAACCCCACCAAAACATCATGCAATCACTCATGTCGACTGTCTCCGGATTTGTCCGTAAGACATCTATCATCGAATATCACTTATTACTTTGATATAAAATATAATATCTAAATGTTGTAGGAAATAATTCAGAATATTAGTGTACGAAGACACACCTCGTACCATTAAATGCCGGTAGTTGAATACTTCGAGAAAACGTGCATTCCACCACCAACGCCTTGATATTCCATGTAAGGTCATGAGCTTACTGGTTCTACCCAGGAACTGGACTCGGGGGAGGAACATTATACGCCCAAGACGTTCAATACATTCGTGTTGGAATACGGACAAGCTTGTAGTAAAGTTCCAAATCAAATGCTCCGTAAATTACAAATAATAACAGATTGAAACACTAGTATATGGAGTGTTTAGGAATGAGAAAATGAAAACCACAGCACACTACAGCTCAATGGATTAACACATATTCAATGTTATAATGAATTAATTATGTCTTCTGAAATCTCAGTTAACACTCGCGATTAAATTGTTATTGAATAACAAGTGACATTTGTCACGATTGCAATCATTTATTCAAAAAAATAAAACAACACTATTCCACAATGATGTAAGAAATGTATGCTATTTATGCACTGCGAAAATGCTACGCGTTGTTTGTATATGAGCACGTGGTATTCTAACTCTCTAACGCATTATTCAACAACTGTATAACAACGATATTCAACTTCTCTACCAAATGTATTTGACCTCTTACCCAACTCCATTCGAACTCTTCACCAACTGTATTCGACCCCTTACCCAACTGTATTCGAACTCTTGACCAACTGTATTCGACCCCTTACCCAACTGTATTCTAACTCTTGACCAACTGTATTCGAAGTCTTGACCAAATGCATTCGAACTCTTGGCCAAATGTATTCGACCTTTTGACTAAAATGTATTCGACCTCCTACCCAACTGTATTCTAACTCTTGACCAACAGTATTCGAACTCTTGACCAAATGTATTCGACCTCTTACGCAACTGCATTCATGGCCAATGTGTTCGAACTGTTGGCCAAATGTATTCGAACTCTTGACCGCATATACTCGAACTCTTGACCAAATGTATACGACCACTTACCCAACTGTGTTCTAACTCTTGACCTAATGTATTCGACCTCTTACCCAACTGTATTCAAACTCTTGACCAACTGTGTTCGACCTCTTCACAAGCTGTATTCGAACTCTTGACCAACTGTATTCGAAATCTTGACCAAATGTTTTTGAACACTTGCCCAAATGTATTCGAACTCTTGACTAATGGTTTTCGAACTCTTGACCGAATGTATTCGAAATCTTGACCAAATGTATTCGAAATCTTGACCAATTGTATGTAAACAATTTGCATAATGTATTTGAAGTCTTGACCAATGTATTTGAACTCTTGACCAACGGTATTCGAACTATTGACCAAATGTATTCGAACTCTTGACCAAATGTATTCGAACTCTTGAACAATGGTATTGAAACTCTTGACCAATGGGATTCGAACTCTTGACATAATGTATTCGAACTCTTGACCAATGGTATTCGAACTCTGGGACAATGGTATTGGAACTCTCTTCCAATGGCATTCGACCTCTTGACAGATGAAACCGAAACTTTTGACCCATGGTATTCAAACTTCTGATCAATATTAGTCGAACTCTTAACTAAAAGTAATCGACAACTGTACCAAAGGATATATGAACTGTTGATTTTTAGTCGGCAAGCTCTTGACCAATGGTGTTGGAACTTTTTACCAAATGTATTCAAACTTTATATATAAATTATTCGAACAAACTATACGAACACAGCCAAATGACATTTCGAACATGATAACCGAAGCTTATAAATCCTTCAAAATAATACTGCATGTACTGAATAAAGCACGCGCACTGAAAATAGGCCGTTTCGAAAATGTCACGTTCCAGTCCAATCAGATTACGCGAATTAATTAAATTGTTATTTTATAATAAAAACTGTGTTACAGTCATGATCGCCTGTTAATGAAAGCAAAACCTACGGATGTGATAGCATGAAACAACCTATACAATAAATGTATTGAACTTCGATATAATAATATGGAATGTCAGGGCTTTTTTTCTCCTGTATACTAGGGGCCCTTAAAAAGCCCCTTCACACTCAGAAATCAAAAAAAAAATTATGCAACTGTGGCTGCCAAAATTCACCATGATGGCTATGAAAATTTACAAATCTGCGGAATCTTACATTGAAAGTTATATTAACATAATTATAAACCCCTTTCACAATTTGGGGAAAATGCCCTGGATGAGCTGGTCAAGTTTTAAACTGTCATAAATTCAGATGAAATAAAAATCACATTAACGACTATGTCAAATCCGTTTTGTAAAATATTTCATTATATGATAACTCATGAATATTTCATTTCATTTTACGGATCTCATTTATCCCATTCCAAATCTAATATCAATAACTGATTGTAAAGCAGATGCGTCCGTGATCGATATTTATACATTTTATACTGCCTCGTCATGTGTCAGCAAAATAGTCCCGATCGACCGATTTTATTCAATTTTATAGCTAAAATAATAATATTCATATATTTGCGTTCTTTAACTCAAGCTGACCACCCGTTTCTGCATGATGTTAAGAAGGGTGCAAACGTCTTAAGTAAATTATAAATTGGAAAATTTCTTTTGCAAAACTAATAGTGGATAAAATAAACAACGATTTCGAGTTCTGATGCGTAGGAATTAAACCACGAGGGCATTAGCCCGAGTTGTTTAATTGCCACGCATCAGAACGACAAAGAGTTGTTTATTGGCCGATAAACAACGATAATGCGAAAACTATTTCGATTCTAACATGATTTGACTTGTATTTTTGCAACTGTAATTGGAACTATATTTTACTATGCACCGCTCAGAACCGGGACTTCTTTTTGCGTTGTTTATTGGGTAGTTTAACAACGATAATTGTATTCTTTGTCCATAGAAAAATTAGCGAGTATCATGTTAGAATGTCTGTTTCAAAGATATATTGTCACTTTCATCTACATATTTTGAAAATAATTGATATTAAATAAAGATCGTACCTCAGTTACAGAAGGATTTACGCTGAAACATATTTCTCCAAGAACGAGCAAGCTGATGCATGGCCACTCCAGCTCTCTCCACGTGGGTTCCCAGAGGAATTTTATGACGCAACTTATGTAGTGCTAGTAACGAGAACACGCGAACAAATCGGTGGTTCTGAGAATGTTCCATGGAAATTTGGCTAATCAGTCTCCGCGATCATTTATATGATAAGCCATCGTGTAATTAACTCTGCAAGGGTTGATTACGGAGTGAGGCTAATTGCATCCACTTAGCGCATTATTTCATGCTCTTCATTATAAGAAACAATGCTCGTATTGTGTATACGACATTTGATTTTAGAGTTTGCGCTATTTTTTGCTTTCAGTTTGCATTAAACAAATATTGCGAATCTACAAAAGTTCTTATCATTAATTCCAAAAAAAGTATTCAACCAGATACAAACTAAGAACAATTATTGTACGGCGCTTTAATTACTTTATGAATAAACAAGTTCTATATTAAATAAAAATGTCAAAAGTGCGCTAAGTACTTTGGCAAAAACAATAAGTGCATTCAGGGTATATATACTCAACAGGTGTTGAGAATTTCGTTTAACAAGAGCTTAATTGTATAGAATAAAATATATAGTACAATATCAGCGTTTTACCTCTATATTAACTTGGTACCCTAAAAAGGTACCTTCCCAGTTCAATTTACCTACACATTTTCCCAATTTCAAGTAAAAAAATGCCAAGTATCTGGGAAATTAATCTCAGAAAGATTCACTGTATATTCGTACCTATATTTAACTTTCATTTTATCTTCTGGAAACACAAGTAAACGCATCAAGGAAAAAGTTGTTTTTCTAATTATATGGCAGTTGTTGCTGAAAAAGATAAAATTCCCAGTTTGATTGAAAACGATGCTAATTTTCCAAATTTGACTCGTACCCCTACCATTCCCAAAGCAGTGAGGAAAAACATAATATAATTTGAAACATGGCATTCGTAACTAATTATTTCATCCGTAATCTAGTGGCATTGCGAGTGACCTTGAAAGGAAATCCCCGGATGTGAAACACGCAACGTTTGTCGGTTGACTATCAGATCTGGCGCGATTATGTATTCAATACTATCTAGATAATATTATGCGTATACATTCAAGCAACCCAAACAATACACGAAGCTGTCAATTTTGGCGCTATGTAAATCGGGTCACTTTGCATTTCGAGACCATGTATCCTGTCATTAAAACGAGGCATTCTTGGGTATTAAACCGGTGAAGTCCAGTCAAGAAATGGTATTCGTAACTGACTTTTTCTGCCATAATCGGACCAACTGGGGCAATACATTCTTTTAGGTTATCTGCACTTGATTGATTTTGTTGTGGTTGTTTTAAAATTTAGCATTATTTTCTTTCATTTGGTGCATAATAGATATTACAAAAACATTTTCAATAACATCTTTAATTCTTTATATTAGATTTTATTGCAATTTTTACCGGATACTAATATTTTGGGCAACTTATATGCGTGTCTTCTAGTTCTTATAACTATTGCATCACATTGAAGAATACACTATATGTAATGATTAGTAATTTTCTATATTCTATGTTTGTGAATATTTTTGTAATGGTTTAGTAAATAACCAGGGGCAGATCCATGAATTCGGGTTAGAGGGGGCCGTAAATTTTGATCGTGCAGTTATGTACCTATCAATGTTTTTCCCCAGGGGGAAAGCGGCGGGCATATACGGGACTTTAGAGTGCAAGCGATTCCCGACAGGCGGGAATTTGACATTCCGAATGATTCCGGGTCCCGAAGTAATACACTTTGGTCGGATATTAGATCCCGGTAATACAGGCCCCCGGTTCTGTTGATAGACATATAGCATCTCCCACTGATGGGATTTAGACAAATATGCTTGACTCTAGGGTTGGGAATTAGACCCCAAACAATAAAATTGTCGAATTCCCCTGGGTCTGTCCGCCGCTCTCCCCACTGGAGGGAAATATTGATAGGTGCATTATAACCCCTTTTTGTTGCAGCTACAGATCCGTATCGAAGATATATAATGAATCTTTGCACATCATCATCATCATGATTATCATCGTCATCATCATCATCATCAAATGCACTTTGTTTCACTGAATACAAATTATACTTCACCGTATTATGTTCGAATAACATGCTGGTTCATCTGTATGACACCCACCTGTTTTGGCAGTAAATTGCCCTTGTTGATGTGCCTTTCCACTAAATTCGTATTTGACATTCAAGGTTATATCAGGAACATCTTTAAACATGTAAAATCCGTAGCTGACTACATTCAAACACACACGCATTGAGAATGATCTGTATTTCTCATTTACAGAAGTGTTATGCATGGTCTCTTGTCGAAGTGAATGCCATTACATTTTAATAACTCAAACGTTCAAAGTCATGCAGTTGTCTCCACGTGTGCTATGTAGTATGTTTTTGTTTCATCGAAACGAACTAACGGACAGACAGACGAACATGTTTTACACTAAATATTGTGAAATATACTCGCATGATTGCGTTGCTAACTAATAAGGCAAGTGATTCCGACCTTTTTGTCAATTTCGCGGACACAAGTTATGGTGCCGGTAAATCTCTGAAAGCGCCAGGAATTGGAGCCAACGGTTTGGACTCCCCTCTACTTTTCACGTTATATCTTTCTCACGAACACATAAAACAATATGAAATTTGGTATGATTGCTAATGGAAGATTGAACAAGAAGTCTGTCGATTTAGATTTATTGAGACAAAACTTTTGTTTAAACTCGAAAGTAGTCATTGATTTTACTTGAATTTCGACTTTAAATCATATTTATTCGAAAATTATAAATGTCTTTTATGTATTATCATGTACCAACGGTGAATTGCATCTGACATCTTGGTGCATTGCATCTAGCATCTTTATATACTATATGAATTAAAAAAAAATCATTTACAAATAAGGTATATATACCCATTGTCTATAGTTTATCGTTTTCGATGAACTTTTGCGCCCGTACTACGGTGTACGTAAGAAATCGTAGGGATCGGGCTAGGTCGGGTATGTTTTACTGAATTTTATGTGTATCTTTTACGAAATTGAGAGAGCGAAGCGAGCGAAAAATGTTTAGCATATATTTCCAGTTTTGACCGTTTTATATATGCTCATACATGTATAGTCCGGTAGTTTTCGGGGGGCGCGCGCCGGGTGCGCCGCCCCCCCCCCCCCCAGATCCGTGGTATAATATCGTGGGCCCAATGTGGGTTCTCCTGACCTCGCACTTTTCTCACAGACAAATTCATGCAGAAATAAGTGAATAATTTTGATTTTTCATTTCCCATTTCACAGCCAATTAATTATAACCGACATAAAATACTTGTAAGTAATGAGTATCTTGCGTGTGCGAGAAACCGTGAAGTGCGCTATCAGAGTTGTGAGTTCGATCCATGTACAAAAAGTCTGCTTTTCCTACAGAGGCCACGTGGAATGGGCGATATAGATTTATAATAGTACTTGTATCAGTACGTACCGAGAGTCGGAACGTAAAACGTTTGTACTGGTCCTACCCAGAAAACGGACTCGATATTGTATCAATCAGCCTTATGCTAGTGTAACAATAAGCGATATAATTTGTTTTATATTTGAGATTTAGTAAAATAAGAATTATATGTTGTTTCTTTACCAGAACAAAACTAATTAAGTCAAAATAAACTTTAAATAAACCGGCCACATTTTATGATTTTAAGAAATCCTACTAGTTTATACGAAGGAGCTTTGTTGATACGAGCCCTGGACAAATATTGGTAGTTTTTATGTGGGCAACATTTCAGCAAATAACTAGTATCACTAAATTCGGTTTTGTCTCACGGCTTATCAATAACACGTTAAACGGACTCGACAGTGGACCGTCCGGCTAAAATATATAAGCCTCACCTTTGCGGTTCCCGGAAGTCCCCTACGCAGCTCCGCGTTCAGAAGTTCCACTTCCTGTTGCGATAGCACCTTGTATATCATCACAACGAACGTGTTTTGCAGACGACAGTGTTAAAAGGTCACGTTAAGTCCCAGCCAATTGCAGACAATGTATTGTAAGACGAGTAAAGCCACAAAATATTTCCATAAATGTTAGGATAAAACAGTAATGACTGTGCTATCAATGTTTTACCAAAATCCAAAGTTAGTAGTTATGTGTCATTACAATAAATCGTTTCTTATACAACACGTGTATATTCCAAAGTCAATGTTCAAATCTTACGATTCCCTTTAAAACTATTCCAAATGAACCACAGTTCTCAAATTTCCACACGGATTTATAAAAATTATTTTCTTCCTTTATCACCAGTTTTTAAACTTCTCACGTTTAAACTTCCCCAGTGGTTTTAATAACATGCACTGTATCATCCACTTGATGACATTTTCCTGAAACTTGAACATGAAGAAGTTCCAGACTTGCTATTGATTATACTAGTTACGTATACATTACACTCATGCACTGTGACGAAGTAAATATTCACTTTTTTTTATGCAACAAAATCTCCGATATTCTGTTATGTCTGTGACGAAATTATTATATATACCAACTGACATAGGGCAATACCAATATACGATTAAAAAGTGCTTTTATACTTATGAAACGACACGTTGCACAACGTTTATATTCCAATACATCAATGGATACATATACATGTAAAATCTTAGCCGAAGCAGACGACTTGCTGTTATCCCAGCAGACGTACAACCACCACACGCATGTACACACATGCAGGCGTAACGTGGTTTCGATTAATCAACCGAAGATTCACGTGTTACTTCACAAGTGACTGGGTTATGTTATTTTCCACTTTATATCATGAATTCTGTTCACAACATTAAACCACTGATATGTACATTGGAGTCGTCCATTTTTCACGAGACGGTAGTTGATTCGCGACTGTCTCATTTCTAATTGGTCGCTGTTTTGTTTACCTTTTCCTGTTTAATTTGCTAGGTAAGGCAACATTCAATGATGTAAGACGGAAGAAAGCATGAATAGATTTGTGTATTTACAGGAAATAAAGACGTTTTGCATCGAATTTTCTGACCTGTTTTAGAAAATGTGTTTAACATGATATTGATGTCCCTGTTGAAAATAATGAACAAGTCCACGTGATACTGCAATAGCGCATGAATGAAATATCGGTGAGTCGTGACGTATGTTCGCGTCTATTTATAAACAATTTGACATGGTAAATTATGTTAAAGGTGACCTTTGTGGCACATGTAGGGCAGTTGGTTTATTGTTTGAAATGATGTCATAAATTGTAAAGAATTATGTACACATTAAATTTCCTCCAGATTGGCAAAGACTACACACGAACTTATAGGTATATCGTTTTAACCTTAGCAGAGATCTATAAACATAGATCTTTGAAATTAGCATAGATCGATCTTTGAAATAATGAAACAATATCAAAATTAAAATCATAAATAAATATAAAAAAATAAGCAAAACACAAATTATATGATCGGGTCATATTGTAGTATTTTTTATATGATTAACACCAAAACGTTGCTATTCAAAATACAAAATAAATAGCCAGTAAAAAAGCATACTTTTTCGGCGTAGCTGTCTAAGGTCACTTTTGACTTAGATTTCTTGCGATAAGTATGCAGCGGGAAAATTGAATGCCGACAGAATTTGGCAAATTTTCTATTTTTAGGGAATGCATATTTCAATAAACAGGGGAATTTATGTTTATAAACTTACTGTGCATGTTAATTTGAAAGTGAATGGCGGTTGCGTTCTATTAAGAATTAAATAGATTTGCGCATTTCTATCAACTTCTCCAGTAGATGCTAATCAACCTAAAAACAGATAAATAAATAAAATGTGGTGAAATAAGTAACGGAATACGTCGAACTTGTTATTCATGTTACTTTTACTTCAGTTTCGTAGCATTAATACATTATTTGCAATACCGATTATACACAGAAACCCTTGATACGTCATATTCCTACCGAATATAATTTTAAATCGCCTTAGTCTAATGAAATTTTATGTTTGTGTTATCATAAATGAAGTCATCATTATTTCAAATGCGCTGAATGTTCCCTGAAGATTGCTTTTCACAAGGATACACAGTATAAATGATTAACTGACTTAGAAATGTGTATGTATTATGCATATATAACTTCCAAGACGAAGGTATGGTATTTAACTTAAGAATAACTCTACGCGTCTGATACAGAATAATTTTCATTTATTCCCGCAGTTATTTTCGTACATTGTTAATTTGTTAAATATGGCTGACAAATTTATATAATAATGATGTAAACGTAAATTATTTAGGTTATTCATGTATCACTGGTGAAAATATGGCGCGGTATGATCGGTTTATTCACGGTACAAATATTAATAATTATTGAATTAATCACACATTAAATTTGGGATATGAGAAGTTTTCTTATGGTGCTAAAAAATCTGGGGTTCGAGAAGTCGCCTTGTCTAGGTGGGGACCGAAATATCTGGGGTCCGAGAAGCCACGTGACCGATCATCTTGGCCCTCTTGTATTATGTTTATGGTAAAATGATATCTCAATATTAATGTCAACGCCGATTGTCCTTTTTTAAAAGAAATTTCTTGTTTAAACTAAATTGTCGTGTAGATCAAAATAAAAATGCAAAATATAATACAGGCTTCGTTTAGTGTATACAAGCGGAAACTTGACGTTTTTTCATAAAATGTAGTCATAAATCTGTGAGTATAAATTAAAATTTTACAATTTCATACATTTTGTAGTATTAAACAGACATCCACGCTGAGCTGGCAAATTTTCTTTTCCTTAAAGTCGGTTCGTTGTAGGCCAAAGTGTAATTTTATAGCTGTCACATCCATTAGACACTTGTTAGCCATTAGATATAAGAAAATACTATTGAAACTGTACTTCTGAACAAGTAGTGCATTAAGTAAGGAAAGTTACAACGTTACAAATTATCACGATTATGGGTCTGGCAAGTGTAAAATTCGTAATTGCGGTTAAGTTAAGAGAATGCGGCTTTCGGCAGATCAATTTAAATAAAATAGACACACACAAAGATAATTATAATTATGTACTGGACGTTCATTAAAATGTTAGACACACACAAAGCATATTATAATTATGTATTCGACGTTCATTAAAATGTATCACTTTTCAGTTTCATTCCACAAGCATGATCATGATGATCATCATCATGATCATCATCATCGTCATCGTCGTCGTCGTCATTATTACTATTATCTACGTCATCATCATCGTTGTCGGCATCATCATCGTCGTCGTCATCATCATCGTCGTCGTCATCATCATCGTCGTCGTCATCATCATCATCATCATCGTCGTCTCATCGCCGCCGTTGTCGTCGTCATTGTCATCATCATCATCGTCATCATCATCATCATCATCATCATCATCATCATCATCATCATCATCACAATCATCATCATTGTCGTCATCACCACCATCATCATCATCGTCATCATCATTACCAAAATAAAATAAAAATGTCATAAACTAAAAAAAACACATAGATATCAAGAGAAAAAAGAAAGGAAAACGGCGTGTTAGTCCACTGACGAAAAGGACATTGGGAAAATATATGGAATATTACCATATTATTATACCATAATCCTAGATTATATATTCTAACATGATAATCGCTTATTTTTCTATACACACAGAACAAAATTATCGTTATTAAACTACCCAGTAAACAACGCAACGAGAAATTCCGATTCTGAGCGGAGCATAGTAAAAAGTAGTTCCAATTACAATTGCAAAAAACATATGTCAAATCATGTTAGAATCGAAATAATTTTCGCATTATCGTTGTTTATCAGCCAATAAACAGCTCTTTGTCGTTCTGTGGCGTGGCTATAAAACAACTCGGGCTAACGCCATCGTGGTTCAATTCCTACGCATCAGAACTCCAAATCGTTGTTTTTTGGCTGATAAAAAACGATGAATCGAAAGTTATTTCTTAAATATACGAACATTCAAGATGTCAAAATTAGGTCGCCCTGTATTCTATACCAAAGTCTTTGGGACACTGTATCAAGAACGCTCTGATCTTGTATAAAATTAAGGGAAAAGCAAAAGTAGAACACCATCAAACTAAAACAAACAAATATACACAATATCACAACGGACATGCTAAAAAAAATTATTTATTTAAACGCCAGGTCCAATTTCTTGATTTTTCTTAAGAATAACACTCTCAAATCTCTTATTTCATAAATCAAACAAATTGTTTTAAAATGGGAGTTACAAAACAAGCTATTATTTATTGTGGTTATCTGGCATAAAATTCTAACTCAGAGTGTAATATGTCTTCCCAATATTATTAACGCACACTAGTTCTTTACAATTTACATACTTAAGCGTTTAAAAAAAATCGCGCCCTGCTTTATAAGGACACGCACGTTACGAGGCATGTTTGTAAAAAAAACACGGAAACTCTGTGTCGACGATTTGCGTTCATTGGTCACGCCGCGGTCATCCACCAGTGGCGAGCGATCGGTCAAGGTCAAATGACCACACGCACTCCACTGACCGAGTTACAGACTGACCAGTTGGACAAGGTGACGTAAATTGTGTCCCCTTTTCTCTAATATTGTGTCGGTCTCGGTCATTTTTGCGACTTAAGCGCAGATTTATTGAAACAGGCTTTCGAAAATAGGTTTCATAAAGTGGTTATTATTGATGTCAATAGTGCTCTATTTATATCTACTCATATTGTCCACAGTTGTGGTTAACTGTCGTTAACAGTTTGTATTTACGATTTTTAATATCTTTTGACACCTGGGACCATATCCACAATATGTAATAAAAACTTAAAAAACTTAAAAGTTAATTTCTTAAAGTCATATCTTAAATTTATTTTGTCTCAAATAGTTGTAATATGGTAAATAATCCACCGATAGTTCGTATTTTACCATATTTCAAATGTTTAATATATAAATATCATGTGGCAGCGTGTGTGACATTGATATTGTCAACCCAACGGCAGAATGTCACCCGAGGCGAATGCCGATGGGTGACATTCTGTTTCGAGGGTGGACAATATCTATGTAACACACTCTGCCATATGTTTTATTATGCCTAACAAAATTGAGTAAAAAAGGTAAACACGTGCCCATCAAGATTGAAGAACGCCTAAATCGTCTTTTATCTTCAGAAATACTTGCAAACTGTTTTTCTGACAGTTAACTCTGAAGAGAATCGCCTTTTTAAAAACATAGAATACGTATTACGTTACGACAAGGGAGGCAATATTTTCATGATGCGGCAAAATAACTGACGCAGTTACTTGCCCTTATATGACATTCAAAATGTCAGCGCGGTCACATGACCTGACAGTCACTTTTTGCTGGGTCACATGTCAAAAAGGTTGAAATGTTTTTGACAGTCAAAATATCTCTTTCTCGGGTAATGGGAATTTATCGTTGTAGACACAAGTGAGGTATAATAATATTGATAATCACACAGAAAATTGTGTTTGACTTTTTTCTCTTAAATTTTACTTAAGTTAAAATTATCTATAGAAGCTTTGTGGATACCACACCTGACCATTGTAACTTGAAATCAGACAGACAAACATAAAAGTAACGAAGGTTACACCAAAATATCGAATATATATGCATACACGTTTGTCGACTTTTGCATCGTTTATTAGTGTTGTGTAACCTACAACAGTTGTCAAGTCCGCGTACATACGTGTATTGGTGTTTTCCGCTGTACAGTCGAAAACTATTTTTTTATAAAAAAAACAACCTCGCGAATGTATGTGTTTTACATCTTATTATTGTTCTATGCGCGTGTCATGTTAGAATAATTCTTGTCATTACGTTTATGTTTCATATTGTTTGAAGGTTAAAGTATGCATTGTTACGTTATAAACACAATTATAACACATTTATAAATCTCAATTTGCTCTTTTTGTTAAATAGAATATATTTGTTTCTTTGTTTTATAATGGTTTTGGAAGGAAATGCCCCTTTTAGGGTAATACATACATTTCAAATGTGTCGCTCATGTCTGGTGTATGTTTTACAATTATTTGTTAGTGACAATCGCTTTAAGACATTCAAATTAAATAAAAAGTAGAAAAGACAACTCCGCAGTTTGAAACTCTTGCGAACTGTTTTAAGGGAGACAATCCAATATCACTATTGCGCCAAGAATTACATTGAACCAAGAGTTAAATCCCTTTAAAATGTGTTTTAAAACAAATCGTGGCGGTGTAACATTAAATCTTGACCCCGTTGAAAATTGACCCCCATGGGTCCTTTTTCAACGGATGACTGATCAATTTTCAACGTTGAAAACTCACTAGCGGATCCAGAGGGCACCCGGCGCCCCCCCCCCCCAAAATTTTCGGACAATACATATAAGGGCGTATATAACATGGTAAAAACTGGATAAATATGCTAAAAAAAAAAATTTCACTCACTTCGCTCGCTCCTTTTGGTAAAAGACACTCATCGACTTCAGTAAAACATACTCGACCTAGCCCGACCCTACGATATCTTACGTATACCGTAGTACCGGCGCAAAAGTTCTTCGACAAAGATTTTCTATAGACAATGGGTATATATACCTTTATATGTGGGTGATATTGTTTTCTTTTCTCAATTCCTATATTATATAAACATGTCAGATGCAATACACCCGTGACCGTTGGCACAGGATACCACAAAAAGACATTAATACGTTGCGAATAATTATGATTTAAAGTCGAAATTCAAGTCAAATCAATGACTTCTTTCGAGTATAAACAGCTGTGTCTCAATAAATAATTAAGTTCGAAAAGAGACCATTACAATTCGGTCAATAAATAATACCAAACTTCTCGGTGCGTGTGTGTTTGAATTTACGGATTTTATATGTTTAAATATGTTCCTGATATATATAACGACAAATGTCATATACAATTTAGTGGATAGGCACATCAAACAAGGGCAATTTACTGCCAAATGTATGACATACAGATGAACCAACATGTCTTTCGAAAATATGGTGAAGTATTAATTTATTCAGAGAAACAAAGTGCATTTTTGGTGATGATGATGATGATGATGATGATGATGATGACGACGCCGACGACGATGATGATGATGATGATGATGATGACGATGATGATGACGATGATGATGATGATGATGATGATGATGATGATGACGATGATGACGATGATGATGACGATGACGATGATGATGATGATGATGATGATGATGATGATGATGATAATATTAGAATTATCCTCTATATTTGATACGGATCTGTAGCTGATCACTGAAGGCCCACATACAACATAACGGGGTTATAACTGCGCGATCAAAAGTTTACGCCCCCGCCCCCCCCCCCTCCCCAACCCGAAATCATGGAACCGCCCCTGAAAATGACCCCGCCCAATATATATGGTGACCCATCCATGCGTGAAAATTCGACCCTTGTTGAAAATTGATCACCTGTAGTCGGTTTATATTTCAACGTTGAAAACTGACCCAAATAATCTTTAGCAATTTGCCTATTCTGTATTTGTTTCAGGACTGTAAGTAATAAACGTTTAGTTATACTTTCGAACGTGCCACTAGCTTTTACTTATACTGCAGACACAGGTCAGAAATAACAAGAAATATCTTTACAAAAAATATATTCGGCGTATGTTGTAAATGTTTGTAAAGAATATAAATTGAATATCCAACATGAATATTTAAAAGTTAAAACTGATGCATATGTTGATTTGGTTTATAAACGAACAGTCTCATGTCTTCATAGATTGTTATTCTACACGCATTTAATATTATTTTTCGATATTATTTAAAATAAAATAAATACGTAAATTTTCATTATCAAATAGCGAACTCATATTTTCATGTGGCTAGCTCATAAAACAGTAGTATGAAATGTTTCTATATTTGAAATAAATAACAAGAATATTATTATATCATGTCAAAGCAATGAACTGTTCTTTTCACGATGTATGTACAAAGTGACTTTCAGTGAAAGTAGATCGGTACCTATTATGAACGTGAGAGAAGCTATGTCAATAAATAGTGATAAATGGTTAAATGTTTTGGTCCAAGAGGTTCCAAATCCGCACATAAAAACTAGCATGAATTTAGTAGGTACCTGCAGATTACTAAATGGTCTATAGACTCAAAGGTCGTTATTTAGTTGATGACTACCATTTAATTAGGTGGAACCTCGGATAATTTTAAAGTAGGTTCCAACTACATGTAAATTATTAGTAGGTTCCTACTAATAAATAGTAGGCTCCTAGTAAATAGCCTCGGACTCTGATAATACGTTTGCAAATACCGAGTACTAGCAGCATAAAACATGACATAATTCGGTAAACTACGCACGTGAGAAACATTTTTGTAAACACATTAATTGATAACTACATTATTATATTTTCTAAGATTTTTTTTTCAATCTGGGAAAGTATCGCGGGTGTCACCGAGGGTACTGGGCTAACGTACTAATGGTATTACTATATTTGTTATCACAACATCTTGAAAGTAGCTGAAAGAAAAATTAAATTGTGTACACCTCATCTGCAAGTATAATAACATAAGAAGTGTTGCATTTTTTTTAATGAAACCTTTCAGCAGGGTCATCAAGAACGAAAATTCGTTACAGTGCACAGTTGGTATACAATTAATAAAGACGTTGAAACAAGAAATTTATATTGTTGATAGATATAATGAGCTATTAAATTGATAACAGATGCATATATTATCAAAATTTTATATTAAACAATCAATGCCATAATCATGTTTCAATTATATACAGTATCATTTTGGTGCTCTATGTTTTTATACATTATATACAGTATCATTTTGGTGCTGTATGTTTTTATACATTATATACAGTATCATTTTGGTGCTCTATGTTTTTATACATTATATACAGTATCATTTTGGTGCTCTATGTTTTTATACATTATATACAGTATCATTTTGGTGCTCTATGTTTTTATACATTATATACAGTATCATTTTGGAGCTCTATGTTTTTATACATTATATACAAATCACAATCGCCAGGTGATATTTATACAGGAACATTATACGTTCAATGGCGTTAGGAATACACGTATTTGCAAATGCAGTAATTGGTTATCGACTTAGAACATACACTGTTAATATTCGGTGGCCATAACATACACTGTTAATATTCGGTGGCCATACACACACTTAACGCGTTATTATGTTTAAATAATTATGACACGACCGCGAGTAACGAACGGACGGAATTGCGTTTGCGTCGGCGTTAGCGGATGCGACAATGCCGGACGCACAACGCAGTCGCATTCTGATACATGGAATAACAGCCTATTGAGACGTAAGTAAAAACATATTCGTAAGTTTTCAATAATGTCATGTATATTCATAAATTCTGTGTGACGTTTAGTAGCATTATGCTAATAAAAACGTCATACTGACGACGTCGCGTTATTGAATACAAACGCACCAAATAACGAAGGTCATTGTGTACTTCAATGCAATTATTATTTTCGATTCGTTTGCTCACCTACTTGTAAGAGGACTTATTTAAGAATTGAAACGCTCTTTTTGGCGCTTCATCGATGTATGAAGGTCAGTTTTTTGGTACCTAATTTGCATAAATTTTATTTATGTACAAATTAGATACAAAACAAGTTGTGTCTTCCAATTCCACTTTCGGTTTCATGAACATCAGCCAACTCAGCACCACCGGACCACCTCAGCGCCATTTCAAGAAATCCCCAGAAAACTAACCAAAACTACATATTATTGCAAACCATGTAATGCGTATATGAAGACATTTATATTTGTGACCATCGTCAGTCGTCACAGACATCATAATGGGTTGTGGTAAGAACTCAGACGGGTAAACATGTCAGTACATAGAGTATCATAGACATATTCTTTCAATGACTTCAACTTATAAAAATCCTACAGCCTTTATTTGTATACATTATTTAACGAAACTACGAATTAGTGTTTCTTTTATCATTTCTACTGGTAATGACATTGGCCAATTTTTCTTAAAAGGCACCTTTATCATAAGGAAATAATACAAAATTGGACAGTCATATGTACTGTTAACAATATTTTTGCACCACCGGACCACCTCGGAAGCCACCACCGGACATTTTCTTAACACCTCGAAATGAGGTGGTCCGGTGAGTCTCCTAACCGTGTTTATATCGCCGATATATGAAACATGTCGATCGCGATGTCCAGAGTGACAATAATCCTAAATAAGAACGATTGTCCGGACTTTCAAAATACTGTAGGAACCAATGTCCGAGCTATCAAAATAATTTAGGAACGAGTGTCCGGGGTGTCATAATCATGTAGGAACCATTGTTCGCCTATGTCAAAAATAGCGACGGAACGAATGTCCGTAGGAACCGATGTTCGGATACCTGTCTATAAAGACCGACTATTTGTTTATTATCAAACCTTACGTCTCTGTTAAATATCCCATAGAAACACGCAGCGATATTTTGTCAATTTATATACCCTGTTATACCATATATAAACTTTCGTGTTACTGGAATAAACAATTAACATTCACATTCTTGGAAATGGTATTCAAATCAACAGACGGCAGAAATAACATCACGCTGATGTTGCAGCTGTTGAAGCAAGTTTTTCCGCGCCGGGCGGTAACAGATTATGCAAACATTCAACTGCTTGAAAAATACATTACGATCAGAAAAGTGTTTAAAGTTAACATGAAGTTTATAGGTATTTAACTCAGTATTGGGTGTGCGTCTATGTAGCATATACTGTATATCGAGTGCGTTAATTATGCTGAAAAAACAACAACTTATTTTCATTGTCCATGTATGTTTTGCAAGTAAATTCTTATAATAAAGAACTGTTCTCCATTATTTCAATGAGATCGTTCTTCTATTTGTCATTCGCTGCATGGTCCGGCGGTCCGTCAAAAATCACTAAAGTCGGAGTAGTCCCTATTAAATTTGCTTCTTCCTTGTTTCGTCCTTTAAACGGACGAACTCAGTCGTAAAACGGAAACAACGGAAATGTATTTTACATTAAGTTAAGCCCATTCGATCAAACAAGTCTCTATTCCATCGTTGGCCAAAAGAAACTCGACTTCAAAATCGACAACCATCCGGTCTCATGTATAACAACCTCTAAGTAGTCCGCCATATTTTACAAATGTATACAAATAATCACCCGATAACCTATGATTGTTTGGACAAACGAAATTTTCCTCGAGCATTTCAACAGTGGTGCTACAGAAATCAATTTACAAATAACCATTGATTATTCATAAGTAGTACACGTTCCTCGTGCAGCCATGATTTTGGACGATACAGAAACCCGATAGCAAACATAGTTTAATCACTGATTTATGCGTACAAATATCTGGCATTATTCTCTTATATTATGCGTCTTTAATTTATTGGACATACACGCTTTGCGCTGTCAGCATAATAGGGTTGTGCACGTGATTAGAGTGATTGGCTTTTCAACATGTATGCATGGACTTCGTTCACACAATCGCAAATTACACGACAACTAGCAGACATGTGTCCACCGGGAAAAATACTCGGCAATGTTCGGAATCATATTTTTCACGAGGCCATTTGAACAATTCTGCCTACGGAAGATAAAATCTCGTCCTCGGGCTGTCACGTGCGCGTTGCGGTGCAGCCATGCGTGAAGCGCGAAAATTTGCCGCCAAAACCAGTCAGTTGGCGGTCAGCTGTTAGAGAGAACGGATGTGGACGACGGAAGTCCGTGGAAATGCTGTGCGCGCCATTTTATCAGAGGGTAGAAAACCATTTCTGCATTGTATGTTGAACTTTATTTAATCCTTTTAGTAATTTTGAAAATATTGATGACAGCTATGTTGTATTTTATTAATCTTTAGTTGCATAATGTTCGGAATACGACTTGACACTTGTGTTTATTTCCAAGTTTTTAATTTCTGAAACATGTATTTAATATTGACCACAGGAAATTTGGATTATTATAATTATATAAACAACTTGAAAAAAATATCTCTATTCGTATTATATTCAAACTTTGATTCACCTATGATTAGTAACGTTTGTAGTTCGTTCTGAAACGGTAAGACTAGTGTTGTGCTGCCAGCACAAACTAGCTGTTTGCATATTTCTATTAAAGCCTTTGTCGGCTTTGGGCCACGTAATGATGCAGATTTAGGGGTCCCCCTGTGTCCATCCAGGGTTTATAGAGGGTAAATGTGACCAATCATCATAGTGACTGCAAATGGTTGCTGTGGAAACCATGTACCATATTTTTTGTGTCTTGATGATGCAAATTTGGTTGCAAGCCATCACCTGTCCAGAATTAAAAAAAAATGCACATTTTCAACAGAGTGGAAATGTGAACATCCTGCATCTACCAGTGGTTGCCATGGAAACCAAAGTGGAGGGGATGATCCAACAGAGTTTAAGCCACCAAAGACATGGGGGCATTCTTCATGGAGGTGTTGCAGAAGTGTGAAGAATGACTGCAGACCACATAACTTGTGTGGGGATTGGTCATGAAATTATTTCTACGGCCATTCTCCCCACCTCGGATTCAAGTAGGGCAGTTGTCAGTTACTGGCATAGGTATGTGCACTTTGTACTGGTAAACCGCTTACATCGGCTAAGCTTGCCCAGGAAAAGTGTGAGTAGGTTAACTGTCTGCCGTGATATGACTGAAATACTGTTAAAAACGGCGAAAAATCCCAACAAACAAACAAAACATTTGTTTTAGGTAAGATTATTTATGTATTTGGACATTTGTTTAGTTTTCAAAGTGAGTTCAGATCAGTCAGACTTGAAGTTAAAATTCTTAGCATTTTACATTACAATGTTGTAGTCCGATGCCTGCAATTAAAAACTTAGTTCTTTTTCCATCACTCGTGGGCCCATATTGCTCAAGCTTGATCTATGTTGTGGTCAGTGGTTGTCCGTTGTGTATTGTTGAGTAGTCCGATGCCTGCAATTTAAAATTTAGTTCTTTTTTATATCACTTGGCCCATACTGATCAAGCTTAATCTATATTGTGGTCAGTAGCTGTCCGATGTATATTGTCGTCCTATGTCCACAGTTTTGCATTGAACTAATTTCCTACGAGGTTAGATACCAGTAATTCCAATTCCCATAGGGTCCCATTATAAAACAGCAAACTTTCGAAGCATTTTTCTAGCCTTTCCTTTATTTCAAATTGTGCAAGCATGTTATTAGTTCAAAGATTAATCTTTTCTCTTCCAAAAATTGCAATAAAAAAGATATGTCATGTTACTTCTTTGAAAACGCATCTTGCCTGAATGCAGACAGCGGTAGTAAACAGGGTTCGGCAGTAATATTTCAACAAAAGTCCCATACCACAGTAAACACACCCCAAAAGTTCACCTTTCAAGTTAGCCTCCTATGAAATACACAAAAATGTTCCAGACACACATGGGGTATAAGAAATACCAGAAGAGAAGAGGAACTCTTTAGTAATAGGAACTACTTTCGAATGGACCTCGGAGGGATACACAATGATTTACTGGTATCTAACCTATGAAACTGTTTTCAGTAGACATAATTCCTTATATTGTCATTTCAAACTTCAAGTTAAAAATAGCTTTGGGAACATGATAATTGCCATGGCAGGAGCAACATGTACCAAATTTTGAAAGCATGAATCTGTTGGGGGGGAAACAGCATTTTTGATTTGGAAGTAAAATGTTAATAAATTCTACACAGAAATGTTTTATTCTTAAAGACGTTCGCAACAATTTCCTTCAATTTCTTTCCAACGACAGATTTTCTTAAAAATTGGCACAGACATGCATCAATGTATCATAAACTAAAACAGTCTTAAAAAATGTCACCGGCCTTTTTTCGGAAATATTGAATTTTGAATACTGTACCTGTCGAAGCCTTTTTTTCAGTTTTTGCTACTTAGAATGTTGAATAATATAAAGCGTTTATATTCAAACAAAGATGGAGATTTTTAAATGCATCTTTTTTAAATGATTTGTTTGGCAATATACAAGTGCAGTTTCATGATAAAACGCGCTTTGTCTACAGTTATTTAACATATGACTTTTATTGGACACTTAACGAGGTTAATTATGCATTAAATATGCATGTGAAAACATCAATAATTTATCAAATATACGAATATCTTTTGTTCTAACGACAGATTTTGTTTAAAGATCCCACATACATGCGTCATTGTATACTGAAACTAAAACAGTCTTTAAAAATAGGGGTCACCGGCCTTGTTCTGGGAAATATTGAATTTTGAATACGTTACCTGTTGAACCCTTTTTTTAAGTTTGGATTTTTATCAATGTTTTAAGTATATAGGATAGTGTTTTTTTTTCCAACAAGGTTATGGTTCTTTCAAGTGATATGTTTGTTCATGCTTTGTTTGGCAAAAGTGTATGTTGATAATAAAAACACTTTACCTACATTTACTGCTAAAATAATCATTTGACTGGACATTTAAGTGTGTCTAATTGGAACTAATAATGCTTTCTGAAACTTCATTTTTATCAATGCATATTTTGTTCCAAACGACAGATTTTCTTAAAAATCCGTGCATACATGCATCAATGTATACTTACACCAAAACATTAATAAAAAGAATGGCTCACCAAACTTGTTTGCGAAATATTGGATTTTATATAGGGTACCTGTGTAGCCTTTTTCCTGTTTCGTTTTAACATAAATATAATGGATATATTTAAAGGATCATTTCTGAACTAATTAGTTTGGAAATACATTGCATTAGTGTGTTTTTGATTATTATATATGCTTTATAAACTGTTACTATTAAAAATTATTATATTGAATGGACATTCGAGATGAAATAAGTATATTGTAACCTATATACAATAAAGAAAAAATGAAGCAAAAGGAGAAATTAACCCAATTATTTTCTTTTTGTTGCGTACGTCTTGAGCCTGAATTTTAATTTATTTTAAATTGTTTGATTCCAAAGATCATGAGTCAGGATTAACAGAATGTCGTCAATCCGATATTTTTGGGAAGACAAATAGATTTTGCACAGGTTGTCCAGTTGGTCCTTCCACGAAGAATGTGCGTCCATGATGAATGTGTGCCTGTTTGAAAACCATCATACCAAGTCAGCAGATCTGTCAAGTCTCTACACTTTCAGTGTGAGAGTCACGCTTTTGACCATCGAATCACGCCCTCACTCTTAACTGAGCGTTTCTCATGCTTTTGCCAAGTTTTAATTCATGAAGTGTATTAATGTTGATTTTAGGCTGTTTTGACTTGATTTTAATTGATTATTGCAAGGTAGAATCAGGCAGAGATTCTTTAAATATTCATAATCCAATCAATTCATGGCTTGTATCAACCCAACCTCCGCGCAGGGATTTAACTGCCCCAGCATAGCTGGTTCAAATCCCTGCCCGCACAAAGTTCCACGTGACCATAGGCAAAATAAAATCGTGGACAAGCACATGATAAAAACGTGGACAACGTAAATTCCTTGCGTTGTTCTGTTTACTTATTTCTTTATTTTTTGTTTTTCATTTTAACTCGTAATACAGTAGATTCCACTTAATTTAATATCGGATAATTGAATATTTCGCTTAATTGAATAGAGATTGAAAACATCAAACCGTTTGCATTTATTCCCATTGTAAAAACTCCGCCTAATCTGATAGAAAATATGGTGTCCTCGGGTTAATTGAATAGCCAATTATCAGTTGTAGGCATATAGTCCGCTCGATAATCACATAATCTCCGAGGATATGTATCATATCGCAAGTTTTGACAGTCACGCTTCTATGACCGCCTTTGTTATCATTTCACACCACGCATGAATGCAGCGTCTGTTGAATGTCACGTGACTAATAGGTGTAATTTGCGGGTCAAGTACAGCGCATACAATGGAGTCTCCGGTTACAAAACATAATTAGATTTTATTAGAACTGATTAATGAAACTGATATAATTCACAGTTTTCATTATGATAATTGGTTGCAGTTTGGAAACAAACTTTTGACGCGTGTTACTTGACAGTTTGCATTAAGTGATGAGTGTGACATTTCATTCTCAATTCGTGTATATAAATCCTATGCATCATGTATCATACCAAATCAAAATTAATCATGATGTCAAACAAATGAAAATGCAACGATCTCAGCCTCGCTGATAAATATGAAGTTATCAAACTTCTGGACCAGAAAATGCCACAGACACAAATAGCTACGAAGATGGGTTGCTCGCAAGGTCAAGTGTCCCGAATATCAACTAATCGAGCAGCCATTATGGAAGAATACGAGTCAAACGCTAATCCTGAACGAAAACGGCATCGCTCTGGGAAAGTTCTGATGTAGAATCAGCCCTATCAACCATGGTTCACCAATGCCAGGTCTAGGGATATCCCTGTGTCTGGGCCGGTACTGGAAGAAAAAGCCTGTGACCTAGCCAAAACACTGGACATGCCAGACTTAAAGCCATCGTGCGGGTGGCTATCTAGATGGAAGGAGCGCAACAACATCGTATTCTACATGGAGAGAAGAAAATGCAGACCTACCAGCAGCGGACCACTACGTGAAGAATATTCTACCAGACATCCTGAAGAACTACGCAGAGGACGACATCTACAACGCCGACGAAACTGTCATTTACTACAGGGCTCTACCAGACGGGACACTAGTCAGCAAAGAAGAAGGGGTGGCGGGAAGCAAGAAAAACAAGGACCGAATAACCGCCTTGCTGGCGTGTAACATGAGCGGGACAGACAAGCGGCAGCTGCTAGTCGGAAAGAGCCGACAGCCACGATGTCTCCGGGGGAAGAAGTCTCTGCCTGTCACCTACGACAGCAATGCCAACGCGTGGATGACTGGGGCCATCTTCACCACATGGCTTACAGCCTTCAATAAGGACATGCGGCTCCAGAACAGGAAGGTGATCCTGATAGTGGACAACTGCTCCGCCCACCCACAAAGATGCCGTGAAAAACATCAGCCACGTGACGTAGAGCTTCCTGCTGCCGAACACAAAATCTGTCATCCAGCCATGTGACCAGGGGATCATCAGGAACCTGAAGGCCAAGTACCGGAAACAAGTCGTGAAGAAAATTATAGAAGACATAGTGCATTGTCAGCTAATGACATTGCGAAGAGACTGACGTTGCTGGACGCGATGCATATGTTAGCGAAAGCATGGAATAACGTCGCCACCACGACGATCAAAAACTGCTACGCCAAAGCAGGATTTGGTACGGAGACGGCGGTATCCCCTACGCCAGTGGAAATTCCCGAATCCATGAATGCTGAACAGTTTGAAGAATACATGAACCACGATGAGGACCTCGAAGGCCATGGGATGCCAAGGGATGAAGACATATGCAGCAACATACTACGAGAGGAAGAACAGAGGAACCATCTACAGATGAACAACGACATCGAGGACGAAGCCACAGACGAACCAGTACGACTCCCAGGAACTGCCAGCGAAGCAAGAAGTGGACTAGCCGACATCAGAAGATTTCTAGAAGACACCGGATGCAAGGACTATCGGGCCTTCTACGAAGTTGAAGAACAGGTGGAGAAACTAGCAGCAATGACCAGACGACAAACGAGAATGACGGAGTTCATCAATTGGATACCATAAATATTTTGTTATGTACATATGTCATGTATTTGTGTTTGTCTGTATTATTTTTGTTAATTATGCTTATTAAATGCTGTAAAAATTATGTGTACTAAATAAAGCACATAACTAAAGTAATTCAATGAGTTTTTTTACATGTAATACATTGTACAAACAAAGCGCAAGTACACATCTAGAAAGCAATGTAGCTGTTAGTGATTATTACAAGTGAATTATTTTTCAAACACACCGTATAATGGATAACAAAAATCTATGAACGCTTTTCTGCATATTTATTAGCATTCTAAAGTATGAAACATTTTGTTACGTAACAGGTTTGACATTATATCATCAAAATGGATTAAATAAGATCATAACATATCTGATTAACATTGAAATAATTTAAATATGACTGATTCCGCATATATGAATACTCCGGATATTTGAATATTCGGACGTGACAAATGGGCTATTCAATTAAGCGGAATCTACTGTATTATATACCTGGACAAATAATGCAACATGTCTGTGTCATTGTTACAAAAAAAATAATGATACAATTAAAATTTTGTACAAAATAAATCGTCAGTCTCCTCATAATACTCTCCGCTGAAAACTTCCAAATCTGTTAGTTTTTAACTCGTGGTTGCAGCGGTAACTGAGAAAAGTACCAATGGAGAAGTAACCACTTCGAGGAGATTTGATTGGTTCCAAGCATAGCTGTAATCAAATCCGTGCCGTCATAACAAACCACGTGATGATGATCAATTGACATCTTCTAGATATTATTTATGGTTTTAATTAGTTATTTTATGTTTTTATTTTTTATAATAATATATATATATATATATATATATATATATTAAGTCAAATTATGTAGAAAATTGCACTAAGTTGCATTAAAAAAGTAAAAGTTATCTTGAAGGATTATACTTGTGATGGCAGTGGTTACCGTTAACCGATAGGGGAGGTAACCGCTGCGAGGAGTTTGGGCTTGTATGAGGAGCTTTAATGTCATTGAATAGGCCTACGAGTTTGGTCGGGAAGTAAACAGTGTAAATGTTATTCTGGTACTCGGCCAATTTTGTTGTCATCTGCAAAATTAATAAAAGTCCACCCAAAGGTCCAAAAAAATGTCAGGTACTGCTGCATATAGCACTAAATTTGACCCAAAATCTTAAAATTGCATTCGCAGATCAATGTGGTCCCCTTTTTCGTGTTCCCAGGCTCTCAAATTGCCTAACAGTTTTATTTGAATTAATGTCTAATTTTCATAGTATTAGTTAATGAGGGTATGTAAAACCAAAACTAAACTTTTCTGTAAAGTAAAATGTCTATTAACACTGCTTCTGGTTCCCCCCCCCCCACCAATACCCCCTGACCAGTGGAAACCCCTGACCTTGGAACCCCAGTCTCACTTTGACACTGTCTAGGTTGAAGTTTAGTTCATTGTAAATGATGTCATGCCTAAGCATGTGGTAAACCATTGTGGTCACCATTCGTCCGATTTGTCCAACATATTTCTGATGTGTACAAAATATTTTAAATGGATCCAACATATTTCCAAATTGTCCATATTTCCAATGTGTAGACCATCATTCTGAATTGTCCACTATATTTCCAATGTGTAATGTGTCCACTATGTTTCCAATGCGTCGTCCATATTTCTAATGCATCCACCATAATTCCGAATAGTCCACCACAATTCTGAATAGTCCACCGTATTTCCGAATTGTCCATAATTCTGTATTGTCCACCCAAATTTCCAAATCGTCCTCCATATTCCAGGTTAGTCCACCATATTATTAATTTTCATTGTTTAGCTCGACTTTTCGAAGAAAATGCAAGCTCTTCTACTCGCCCCGGCATTGGCGTTAGGTTAAAGTTTTTGGGTTAGCTAGTTTCTCAGGAATGACTTAGGTGAGTTTGAATAAACTTAAAACTTTTATTCCCTACATTAAAATGAACCTATAGGCCAAGTTTGGTAACTCTGGTTTGAAATTTGTCAAAATTATGGGCATTTTTACACTTCGAAATTTTGCATATAAGCTATTTGGATAGGTTAAGGGATTTCATTCAACCTTGAAATACTTATTCCCTATATTAAAATGATCCTGAATGCCAATTTTGATACTCTAGTTAGAAATATGTCAAAAATATGTGATTTGGCATTACTCTACTTGGGATTGTATTTGGGGTGTGTTGGGTGGGGTCAATGTCAAGGTCACTGTTACTAAAAATAGAAAACCCCCCAGTTTTCAGCTCAATAACACGAGAACAAATTGAACAGTTAACTTTAAAGTATGATGGCACCATACGTTTCTAGATTTTCGATGTATGGCGTCGTTTAACGCCCTTCCCTGCTGCCATTCCGAATATACTCCCGGGTTGGTTACCGGGCCCTTCTCCCGATTGCTTGGCAATGGGATTGATGTTTTCTGTATTTATTACTGCTTCTGACCGTGAATATTAGTGCAAGTCAATACGAACTGATGATCTGACAAATGCAAGGCTAACTTAAATACAGAAACCTAATAATTGCTCAAACGTTTTGACATCCGTGTTTGCAATTTAGTCTTGTTCAAGCAATTGCTTGCCACGCTTTAATTATACAAACACAACAGCTTGGTTTAATAGATTAATAACTCCGGAAAGGTGTGAAAATCAAGCAGAGAGCAAATGTGTCACAGCTGATACGGTTAAGGTAAAGGTGTTAAAATTATCTCCATCTCTATTATTAACACTTCGATTGATAAATGCACTGAAAAACAGGTGTTGGGACCAGATTAATGGGTTCGAAATAGCAATAATTCGAAATAACGGAGTTCGAATTAAACATCAAAATTCTAATTAAAATAAGAAGGAAAAATCGGGACTGAAAAAAACTTCGAAATAACGAGGAATTTGTTTTAACGGTGTTCGAAATAACAGTGATCTACTGTACATGTAACCAGAAACAAACCTTTATTTTTTAGGCCTGACTAAAAATCTGTGAAAATGTTTGGTAATTGTCTGACAAAAATTCTTGTTGTACTTTACAGCATCATAATGCACTTTTCAGATGGAACACAATAAGATATTAACAGTTCATAAAGAGTTTTCTTTGATGACTGCTTTGGGATTCTTTATTGTGACAGTCATAGTGGTGTTTCTTTAATAATTCGTCATCTAGTAGTTCTTGAAATGTGTATCCGATATTGCATACAGATGTCACAAAGTAGTTGGTGTATCCTGCTTTAGTAGGAATGATTTTTGGTGGTTTCGTGGACTATGATATTGTTCTGCTGTTTCTCGGACTGCAGCTGTGAAGTCGAATGCACGAGAGTTGAATTTCTGTGTGGCGCCAAAACAGAGGTTTATTGAAAGGGATGTTTGCATAGTAGACATTTTTAGGGCGACTTTTTGAAGAAAAAAATTGAGCTATTGTCATCGCTCTGTCATCTGTGTCAGCATCTGCATAAGCTAAGTTTTTTAGTTCAGTTTTTAGCTACACTATTCACAGAATAGTTCTAGCTAAACTACTTAACTGTGCGTCGGCGTAATGCTCTGGTTAAGGTTTGCTTGCAAGATGTCCATATCTCTGCTACTACTACAGATATTCAACTGAAACTTCACACATGCCTTCAAGGTCATTATACAAGGTCACTGGCCAAGACCCATAACTGCGACCAGCATTTTAGCAGAATTATGCCCCCTTTTATACTTTAAAAAAGTCAGGTTTGCGTGCAAGAGAAAATTCATGTTAAGTTTGCGTGCAAGAAGTACATATCTCTGTAACTACTGTATATATTCAATTGAAACTTCACACATGTGTTCGGGGTCATTAGGCCCAGTACTCTGACATGCAATTAGCATAATTATGCCCCTTTTAGAAAATCAGGTTAAAGTTTGCGTGCAACAACTCCATATCTCTGTATCTACTACAGATATTCAACTGAAACTTCACACCTGCCTTCATGGTCATTATATAAGGTCACTGGCCAAGACCTTTAACTGTGACCAGAATTTTAGCAGAATTATGCCCCTTTTTTGTACTTTGAAATTCAGGTTCAAGTTTGTGTGCAACAACTCCATATCTCTAGAACTCGAGAACGAATTGAGCTATTGTAATGAAACTTCATACATAGATACCTTAGGATTGCATATGGGGTGGGTGGGGTCAAGGTCCCAGTTACTAAAAATAGAAAAAGGTTTCCGCTCAATTACTTCAGAACGCATTGAGATATTTAATTGAAACTTAATACATAGATGCCTTATGTCGAGACCTCGCTTTGGATTGCTTATGGGATGGGTGAAGTCAAGGTCACTGTTATTAAAAATAGCAAAATGGTTTCCGCTCAATACTTGAGAATGCATTGAGATATGTTATATTTACATAGATGCCTTATATCAAGACCTCGCTTGGGATTGCATATAGGGTGGGTGGGGTCAAGGTCACTGTTACTGAAAATAGAAAAACGGTTTCCACTCAGTAACTTGAGAATGCATAGAGTTATTTTAATGAAACTTTATACATCGATACCTTATATCGAGACCTTGCTTGGGATTGCATATGGGTGGGTTCAAGTTCAAGGTCACTGTTACTAAAAATAGAAAAAGGTTTTTGCTCATTAACTTGAGAAATCATTGAGATATTTTAATGAAACCTCAAACATGGATACCTTATAGCGAGACCTCGCTTGGGATTGCATATGGGGTGGGTGGGGTCGAGGTTGCTGTTACTAAAAATAGAAGAACAGTTTCCACTCGATAACCGGAGACCGTATTTAGATATTTTAATAACACTTAATACATAGATACCTTATATCAAGACCTCACTTGGGATTGCATATGGGGTGGATGGGGTCACCGTCAAGGTCAAGGTCACTATAAAAACGGTTTCCGCTCAATAACTTGAGAACGCATCAAGATATTTTGATGAAACTGTATACATGCATACCTTGTATCGAGACCTCACTTGGGATTGCATATGGGTTGGGTGGGGTCAAGGTCACTGTTACTTAAAATAGAAAAATGGTTTCCGCTCAATAACTTGACAACGCATTGAGATATTTTAATGAAACTTTCTACATACATACCTTGTATCGAGACCTCGTTTGGGATTGCATATGGGGTGGATGGGGTCAAGGTCACTGTTACAAAAAATAGAAAAACGGTTTCCGTTCAATAACTTGATAACGCACAGAGATATTTTAATGGAACTTAATACATACATACCTTGTATCGAGACCTCACTTGGGATTGCTTCACTGTTACTAAAATAGAAAAACTGTTTCTGCTTAATAACTTAAGAATGCATTGAGATATTTTAATGAAACTTTATACATAGAAACCTTATATCAAGACCTCGCTTGGGATTGCATATGGGGTGGTTGGGGTCAAAGTCAAGGTCATTGTTAACCAAAACTAGAACAAGAGGGCCCTAGGGGCCCTAGGATGCTCACCTGAGACCTTGTAACCCAATTGGAATTTGCATTGCTGAGGCGTGGCTTATTTTTATCCCAGGGGCATAGTTTGAACGTTCAATCTTAACAAACCTCTGGGTCTTGGGGTTTCAGGTAAAGATTTTTAAAGTCATTTTGCAATTTAAGTCGATATAAACCATGTGACCTCTCGGAGTTTGGCTAGATTTGACCCCATGGGCATAATTTGAACAATCTTTGGAGAGGACAACTATGCAATGTTACATATCAAATATAGGAAAGCTGTGGGCCTTGCCGTTTCAGAGGAGAAGATTTTAAAAGTCATTTTGCTATTTAAGTCTATATAAACCATGTGACCCCTGGGGGTGTGGCCAGATTTGACCCCAGGGGCATAATTTGAACAATCTTTGAAGAAGACCGCTATGCAGTTATACTTATCAAATATAGTAGAGCTGTAGGCCTTGCCATTTCAGAGGAGATTTTAAAAGTTATTTTGCTATTTAAGTCTACATAAACCATGTGACCATGGGGCATGACCAGTTTTGACCCCAGGGGCATAATTTGAACAATATTTGTAGAGGACCACTATACGATGTTACATATCAAATATGAAACCTCTAGGCCTTGTTGTTTCAGAGGAGAAGAATTTTAAAGTCATTTTGCTATTTAAGTCTATATAAACCATGTGACCCCTGAAGTGTGGTCAGTTTTGACCCATGGGGCATAATTTGAACATTTTTTGAAGAGGACCACTATAGGATGTTACATTCCAAATACGAACCCTCTGGGCCTTGCGGTTTCAGAGAAGATTTTTAAAGACATTTTGTTGTTTAAGTTTATGTAAACCATGTGACTCCCAGGGCGTGGTCAGTTTTGACCCCAGGGGCATAATTTGAACACTCTTTGTAGAGGACCACTATAGGATGTTACATACCAAATATGAAACCTCAAGGCCCTGCCGTTTCAGAGAAGACAATTTTTAAAGTTTACACTTTTTAAATCTATTTCTAGCTTGGTGACCTACATATGCAGTGGACCGTAAAGATTTGAACAACTTTTAAAGAGGGTCACCCAATGATCATTCCTGTGAAGTTTGGTGAAAATCTGCCAAGTGTTATAGGAGATGTTGTTTGAATGAAAAGTTTACGACGGACGGACCCACGCAAGCATGGACGACGAACAGCGGACGATCACATAAGCTCACCATGAGCACTTTGTGCTCAGGTGAGCTAAAATGGTTTCTGCTCAATAGCTTCAGAAGACATTTAAATGTTTAATGAAACTTAATAAATAGATACATTATATCAGGACCTCGCTTGGGATTGCACATGGGGTTGGTGGGATCAAGGTCAAGATCACCATTACTAAACATTTTATTGATGTGCTGACTTTAATGCATTTTGTTCGAAAAATTTGGTTTTCCATATTTCTTGTTTTAGAAAAAAAATGCCAGTAACTCTTACAAGCACAAGAAAAGTTGAGCACGCTGTCCTCCGACTGCTCTGGTTAATGCCCCTACTTTGGAGAGGGGGGGATATAGATTTCGCCATTTCACCTTCTGTCCATAGGAGTTTTGTGTCGCGCGTATCTAAAAAATATAACTGCTGGAATTTTATAAACATACTTATCAGCATATCAGCATATGAACTTGTGCACCTGGATATTTTGGTGCGGTTTTTCCAACATCAGCATAGGTATGGCCCTTTTTTAGCAAAAAATGACATATTTGGACTTTCGTCGCGTGTAACTCAAAAAGTATTATTGGTAGAGGGATGAAACTTTATAAACATATTAATCAGCATGTGAACTTGTGCACCTTGTATTTTGGTGCAGTTTTTTCCGCCATCAGTGGAGTTATGGCTGTTTTTTAGAGAAAATGACAATTTTTGGATTTGTGTCGCGTGTACCTCAAAAAGTATAACTGCTAGACTAATGAAACTTTATAAACATGTTCATCAGCATGTGAACTTGTGCACCTGGGTATTTTGGTGCATTTTTTCCAACATCAGCATAGTTTTGTGACATCCAGCGGTGGTTGGGGCATCCGTGTCCTACAGACACATGTCTAGTTTAACTTAGAAATTTTGCTTTAGGTAAAATTTCACAATATCTATAATATGTATTGACTTGAAATTAAACATTCTTCATGACAGTGATGAACCTATAAACAGAAGCCCAGATTACAATCATTAAGTGAAAGTCGAGCGTCCAGCACCCGTAGGCGGTGCTCTTGTTTTAGAAAACAATTATATTCATTGGGGACTTATTTAGCATTTTTTCCCACCATGTTTAACCAAAAAAATATACAAGAGTTATAATCAATTGTGCCAAAAATGGTTGTTTGCCACCCCTCCATTATTTACACCATAGCCATCTCCCAAGTTCATAAAACTTATTTCCCATTTTAAGAGAAGTAGTTTAGGTGAGATATTCAATGCTAAGATAAGATTATCAAACCTACTATATTGTATATGAATTATGTAATTTTGTTCAGATTTTTTTTTTCGGTATTAAAATTTCCCTCTAGTTTGACCAGCGCATCATGCAACTTGGCAGCTTAGAAAAGAACTGTAAATAATTATAATTTTCTACATATTTTTGCGATCATTAAAATGTAAATACATTTTTATAAGTTAAAAATTTTGCTTCAAGTATTTGGCTATTTAATCAATTTATTTATCTGGTTTTAAATCTTAAACTTGTTGTATTTTTTATATTTTAAAGGGGCATATAGACGGTATTTTTCATGCATATAAATATATATTAAAACAAGACAATTTCTTGTTTTTCCTGGATCTATTTTTCAATTATTGACAAAATATTGGGCACGAACTCCCGATTCCAAAAATTCGTAGTTACTTTATACATTCATGCAAGAGGCATAGTAACTGAATCGTTATTTATTCGAAATTGAGAAAACAAAGACACAAAATAATTTTATGAGACATTGTTCCAATAAGAATCCAACTTGCGCCCACAAGTTTGAATTCTTCATTGAGTTTTATGAAAAGTGCGTATGCCGTAACGGTACTGTATGTACATTTCATTCATGAAAGTTTTATGAAAGGTGCATATGCCGTAACGGTACTGTATGTACATTTCATTCATGAAAGTTTTATGAAAGGTGCGTATGCCGTAACGGTACTGTATGTACATTTCATTCATGCTGATTTTGCTATTTCTACAAATATTCATGCACGCGTGTAAAAGTGTCACCGGTGACCACTGTTTATTTGATAAAATAAGATATGTTTGCTAAACCATTTAATTTAACATTGCTTCAGTATGAATTTTCTGCAAATAACGTTTATTTTACTAAATGTTATTGTCAGCCTACCGTCCGTACGCCCCTTTAACATTTGTTTGTTGGCTACACTTTATGTTTTGACACAAGAAAACCTAATGTGTGTTATGGAAATGTATTTACAGAAATGTAATTCAGTAACATTTTAATTTTACTCGTAATATCTCTAAACATTTATATTGACATAATTGTCACAAAATTTTATGTTTTCTTGATCTTCAGTATTCATCTGTTTATGACAATAAGACTTCGTAAATAACTGGGCGCTATGTGAACATGCGTTTCTTTGATGGTTTATTGCATGCGTTTGAATAAGGAGTTCATGCAGATTTGTATACCATGTGTTTTTATGGAACAGTTTTGTTTTGACATGTTGTTGAAAAGCGGTGAATGTGAAAACAGTGACTTTGATTTACACCAATTTAGTAAATGTAGGATGAACATGCGACCTTCCAACGATGGTGAATAACAATTTCCCAGATCATCTACATTAAGTTTACAATAAAAATGTTTAAAAGACACATTTCCAATATCATTTTGGTCCTAAAAAATTTAGTTAAACAAACAGCGAGAACAATTGGTGATAGGCATTGTGGCATTGTTGTTGTACACAAAGTTTCCCCAGAATTGTGTTCAATACTATATTATATATTTGAAATCGAAACTTTTATGCTTCTTATGTTGAGTACCATGTTCTCCATTAGAAGTGTATCAGGGACAATTGTTGTTTGAAATGTGTATGGTTCGACTGAACCATGGTTGCTGTAAAATGGCTTAAAAGTTGGTATTGCTTAAAGATCTAATTATGAAAATATTTTCATCATTTAAATAGGCATTTCTGTGACTTGAAAATCTTGCTTTGCAAAAGATAACTTTTTAAAGCATATTTATTTCTTCATTTTAACAATAATCATTTTAATAATCATAATACTTTCAGCAAATTTTCAGGTTTAGGGTTAGTAAATTTTCTTGTAGTAAATCTTGCTCTAGCCTTTCTTTCATGCTATTTTGTTGAGAAATTCTTGATTTTTACTGTTATAATGTTTCATTTGCATTTTTATATAATGCCTGAGTAAGGTATTTTGCAGAAAATGATCAGCAAGTAACTTGTATTGAAGCACTATTTAGCAATATTTGTTTCAATTAAAACAGATTTGAGTAATAATTGGGTAAAAATTGTATGTGAAATTCACAGCATTTATCAATGTTTAAAATGTGATCAGAATTAAAAAAAAACATACTTCTGCTACATCTGACCTCAAAATAAAGTATAACTGTATTTGGTAATAAAAATTTACTTAATCAAATTTAGATCAATTTCAAATTATAAATGAACAATTCAGAAAAAATGTGTAAAACAAACATTGGCAGAATTGAATTAATTGAGAATCAATCGAGAAAAAATTTAATAGAATAGTGTTTGTCAAAAGAAAACTATTGAAAAGGAAATCACAGAATTGCAAGAAATATTAGCAGACATTCTGCTTCTGTTGGCAGAGTATTTCCCATTTCCAGCTAAGGGACCTGGGAGATGCACTTCTTGTGAAGGTTGTCTCCCTTGGTCATCTTAGGCTACACTGCAGTAGATGGATAAATGTCGGTGGAACTTTGAAGGGAGTTCCAAGAATATTGTCCCTCTAACTACTATTAAGTTGATACTGGGATAGTCTGCTGTGTGATTTGAAACTATAAAAACATTTTAGAAAATGATAGTACTTCTGTAGTCTGGTATGTTATAAAACACTTAGAAAATGATAAAAACTGTAAATTACTGGTACTGGTCAGGAAATGTACAAAATGTAACAAGTGAAGACAAACTGGTACTTATTTAATCCATAGAGGTCAGTTGTAGGGAGAGTACTCTTTAAATGTACAATGTTTTATTGCCAATTACAAAAACGGCATAGATTTTCACTACCATAATGATAACCTTGCTGTAGAGCCTTTTCCTTCGATATCATTTCACCATTTCTTGGAATTTTCATATCGTTTGTGTCTTGTTGAGTAAAAGCTGAAGGTTCCCGAATATTCATTTATTTACTTTTTGTGAACAGGTGCCAAAAACTTACTTGCAAAGAGCATGTGATTTGCAATTTGATACTCGTCCATATTATTTTCAATTTTCAAATGTTTCAAATAATTTGAACACCATTTATGCAATATTTGACGAACGTTTACTGTCGTTTACTTCTGAGCTTTAGCATACCAATATAATATGTACAATAGAATGAATAAACATGCTTTTGACGGCTGTAAACTTAAAAATATATATTGGAGATGTGGATATTTTTTGCAATGGAGCAATGGAATTTTTATTGAAAGTGTAATTATACCAAGATAATAAATTTCAGTAGGACAATACATAGAAGGAGCATAAAAGAATTATTGTCTGTTGATGCATTGATAAATAGTTTAAAATAATTTTTTTTTTTTTTTACAATCAAATATTTAAAAAAATATCCAACGTCAGAAAATAGTGCTGATGCTGTGTGCTACAAAATCCTTGCCACATTTATTAAAACAACTACTTATCAACGTATTGGACCATGTTTTGTAAGGGCCAAAATAATACTGGAGATGTGTCTTAAAAAGTCATAGCTTTATAGACTAAAAGTAGATGATCTGTGAAATTGTATTTGCTGTTGTTTGAAAGTCACATGCTTATTCTGTATTTACTAATTTGTTGTAAATTTCACTATATATTCATTTCTTTTCTAACACATACAAAGCAGAATAGTTCTATTATTACCTTGTGGTGTATGACTTTATTTCTCGTTCATTCACTTTGCGGTAAACTGTTGATTTAAACATGATGTTTACATAAAGCTTGAGTATTAATGAAATGTTGTTGTTGTTGTCCAATGGATACATGTGCAGTTAAAGAAATTGTGTGATAATTTGGCATCATTTTTATGCCCCCGTAGGGAACTTCAGGGGTATAAAGTAATCGCATAGTCTGTCCGTCCGTCCGTCACGCTTCTTGTGTGAAGCGTAACTCCATTAGTATTGTAGAGATTCAAGTGAAACTTCATATAATGATAAGAGGACAATGATAGGAATTGCAGAGTACAAGGACCACAACCCTTTCTTCAATATTTACAGAGTTATTGCCCTTTGTTAATTTTCTTGTGCTGAGCATAACTCCATTAGTATTGAAGGGATTCAAATGAAACTTCATATAATGATAGAGGACAATGAGAGGCAGTGCAGAGCACAAGGACCACAACTCTTTCTTCAGTATTTACAGAGTCATTGCCTTTTGTTTTATTTCCTTGTGTGAAGCATTAATTTTCTTGTGCGGAGCATATCTCCATGAGTATTGAAGGGATTCGAATGAAACTTCATTATTGATAGAGGACAATGAGAGAAAGTGCAGAGCACAAGGACCATAACTCTTCATTATTTACAGAGTTATTGCTCTTTGTTAAATTGTATTGTGCGGGGCAGAACTCCATTAGTATTGAAGGGAGTGAAACTTCATATTATGATAGAGGCAAATGAGGGAAGTGCAGAGCACAAGGACCACAACTCTTTCTTCAATATTTACGGAGTAATTGCCCTTTGTTTATTTTTTGTGCAGACATAACTCCATTAGCATTGAAGGGATTTTAAATAAAACCAGATATATTGATAGAGGACATTGAAAGGAAGTGCCGAGTACAAGGATCATAATTCTTTCTTTAATATTTTTGGAATTATTCCCCTTCAGTTAATTGTCATGTGCAGTGCATAACTCCATAAGTATTGAAGTGATTTAAAATAAAACCACATACCGTATTTTTCGGTGTATAAGATGCAACTTTTTGTCATAATATTTGTGCCTGCGACTTATACAATAAATAACTTATTTGTGCAAAAATCCTACATTTTTCCTTTCCCCGCCAACTTTTTTCATCAAGATGTCTTTAAGAATATGTGCAGTGCATGATATTAAAATCAAATATAATATTTACCACAACCAAATAATATTCCATTATATGCATTACAGTGCGCACTTGTCTTCATATTAATGTGTCAAAGTAGTTTTATTCCAAGTTATAAACCCATATCTCATTCTGTATCGTTTGCAGATGTTTAACACGGTAGCTGGACAAAAGCCCCTTGCCCAAAAGCCCCTTGGTCTACAAATGCACACATGGACATAAGCCCCTTGGTATATTTTAGAGAGTGGACATGAGCCCCTTGGTTGATTAAAGACGTTCGCTACAATTTCCTTCAATTTTTTTCCAACTACAGATTGCGTCATTATAATATAGATTGTTATCAATGTTTTAAGTATATAGGATAGTTTTTTTTAGCAATATACATGCTTTGTTTAGCAATACACATGCGTATGTTGATAATAAAAACGCTTTACCTATATTTACTGCTTAAATAATGAATTTGACTGGACATTTAAGTGTGTCAAATGGGAACTAATAATGCTTTCTGAAACTTCATTTTTACCAAATGCATATTTTGTTCCAAACGACAGATTTTCTTATAATTTCGCACATACATGTGTAACGGGGTGTTGAATGAGGTCAACTCGTTTTTAAGTTTCGATATTTATTCCAGTATATTAAATATAAAAGAATAAACCTGAAAAATAGAAATTGTGCATTAAATATTTTACATGCAATAATTAATATGCGTTAAATATATTATAAACTGCTTAACTGAATTATACAATACATTCAACAATACCATTTATTAAGCAAATAGGTTAACTGCATAAATCTTTAAATAAGAGAACAAAATACAATAAAGACAAAAATAAAATACAAATCTTACCATGCAGGGCAAAATGACTTAAACAATATTCCTTTGCAGGATACTATTGTATATAATGACTGAAGTCTCTGGTGACAAACATAAGAATGTGCTGGGTTTCTTGTTAGAAAAATGGATATGTTAGTTAATTGATAGCTTGCTATGGGGATTACATTAAAATGTACTCATAACCAATTAGGACAGTGAAAACCTATCACACTTCATTTACACACCACCTTACACACATAACTGTACACTGGTTACATATTCCCCCTCGTACAGAAAATTCGTCCGTGAATTGAGAAATAGAAGCAACAACTAAACATTACAAATGTACAAATAACAATAATAATACAAGTACTGAAACTATCCCAAAGAATATATGAAGTTTTAAACTTCCAGATAATTACTTGCTCCAAATAAAGCTTGATATTGGATTAAAGAATAAAATACATTTTACTTCACATATTAACATCAAATTAAAACAATAAACAAACATTAAAATAAGCTATACATTTTAGAGTGTACTAGTGACATCTGAGTTACATGAAAGGAGTTAAAACGCAGCCATGTATGCGACCCATTCCCTGTACCGGGTTTTGAAACTCTTGAAAACTCTGACAAGGCAGAGTAGATTCTCTGGCACTAGGAGTGAGGTAGGCACAGTAGAATATCTGGCGCTAGGGGTTGGGACAATTGGTGAAATTGGTATGGTGACCGTTGAACTTGATGGATGAGAATTCCGAGCTTGTTCCTGGCGGGGTTTGATGTTTGGATTCCTCCGTTACGGAATCACATAGCGTCTGAGGCTATCATCTGACCCACCTGAATCTGACTCCGAACTGGAATCTTCTGAATAACGGTTAGAAAGAGATGGCCTAGGAGCAGGTATAGGATGAAGAGGTTTAGGAACTGTAGGTGTAACAGAAAGAGATTCCTGACTGGTAGGAGTAGGTGAATCCAGGGGAATGCTTACAAAAGGTAGAAGCATGTTTCTGTGTAGAGTTCTCACGGGTCCTTTCCCAGACTCCAGTTGGACTTTGAAAACAGAAATATCCCTGTCAATTGCAAGAATGATATAGGGATCAGACTCCCAGTTGTCAGCAAGTTTGCAGCGACCTTTCATTCCGACCTTATGTTCCAGGACAATGTCTCCCCACCTCAAGGTAGTTTTCTATGACCTTGCGATCATAAGTGCCTTTATTGGTGATAGCCCGGTTGTGAGCGGTAGGCCAGCAACCTTGTAAGAATATTCCATGCTCTCCTTAAGTTTTGCAACATAAGATGAAGGACTGATTGGACCACCCTCTGGATTAGGGTCTGTTCCAAGATAGGAATCAATGGATAGGCAAGGGTGCCAGCCGGACATCAAATAGAAGGGAGAGAAACAAGTCGAGTCATGGCGAGTAGCATTGTAGGCATGAACCAAAGGACCCAAGTAAGGTTTCCAGTCTGATTTTTGGTCCTGGCCAAGAGTACCAAGCATTTGCAAAAGAGCGGTTGAACCTTTCCCAACTACCATTACCAGATGGATGGTAAGGTGTTGTACGAGTTATTGTGACACGCCCTAGTTTGCATCATTCTTTGATCAATTTACAGTCAAAGTTTCTACCCTTGATCAGTGTGCAATTGTTTGGGAAATTAAAAATGCACAATAAAGTTATCAAAGAGAGCTTTTGCAGTGTCCTGAGCGGATGTGCGTTTGCAAGGGACTGCTTTGGCAAAACGAGTGAAATGGTCAGTGATAACGAGTATATCTTCATATCCGCCATTACTGACATCAACTTTTAGAAAATCCATGCAGACAAGTTGCATTGGGCGTGACGTCTGAATTGGGAACACAGGAGCCATAGGTGTGACAGGCGTTTTCCTGCAAACACAACGAAGGCAACTGTTAAACCGTGACGTAATGTCCGTCTCCATGCCGGGCCAATAGAACCTCTGCCTAGCAAGCCAAAGAGATTTGTCCTTGCCAGGGTGACCAATATCTTCATGAATAAATACCCTTAAATGCAATGGTTTTATGAGAATCTGGGATAACTGACGCACCTTTTGGCCATCCAGAAGTGTAGAAGGAAAAAGGACTCCCTGGTCAATGTACACAGTCTTGACCATTCCCGTAGGAATTTTCGAACATTAGGAGACTGAACGGTACTCCTCCCTCGGGCGAACACCACGCGCAAGTACGTGCATGACACTGGCTAAAGTGGGGTCTTTACTTTTGTTCTGAGTGCTAGTCAATCGACTGAAAACCAAATGTCTCAAATTCATCATTCCGAGGTTGTGTGTCGCTGTGACATGGAAGACTGCCAGGTAGTGGAATGTTTGCAGTGACACTGTTGCAAACAGCTTGGATAGAGTCTCCAAGAAGTGAAATGCGACTGAGACCATCAGCATCAGTATTTGCAGAGCCAGATTTGTAGTGAATTGAAAAGTTGTAGTTAGCTAGAGAGGCTACCCACCGATGCTGGGTGGCATCTAACTTAGCTGAGGAGAGAGAACATATGTTAATGGATTGTTGTTATCTGTAAAGACAGTGAATGTGTTGCCATACAGATAGTCATGAAATTTATCTGTGATGTCCCACTTGAGAGAGCAAGAAACTCAAGTTTGTGAGCAGGGTAACTTCTTTCAGCAGGACGAAGACCCCTACTGGCATAACAAATGACACGTTCTAACCCATCCTGCTTCTGTAAACAGCACCGATACCATAAGTACTAGCATCAGTGTAAACGATGAAAGGCAGAGAGTAATCAGCAATACCCAATACAGGTGGGTGCGTTAACTTCTCTTTTATGGAATCAAAAACTTCCTGTTGTTCAGGACCCTAAAGACCATACAGCTGGTTCTTTGGACTTCTTCGAACATTTTGGACTTTTTGCAGGTAGAGTGTCCTTCCAAGAGTTTATTGAATGGCTGAACGATTTTTGAATAATTTTCAAAAAATCTACGGTAGTACCCCGCAAAACCTAGAAATGATCGTAGGCCTTTGACGGCAGTAGGAGCAGGCCTTTGATGAAACAGAATCTTTCAACGGATCAGTGGAGATTCCATCGGCTGAAATTACATGACCTAGGTATTCAACAGATGTCTTGAAAAGTTCACACTTGGACGGCTTTAGTTTCATACCATGCTGTTCAAGACCAGAAAACACTGAAATTAGTCGGTCAATGTGCTCAGAATATGTCTTTGAGAACACCAAGATGTCGTCAATAAAAACGAGGCAAGATTTCAAATTTAAATCCCCCATACAATGTTCCATGAGCCGTTGAAATGTGGCTGGGGCGATTGCATTCATAAAACCCCAAATTGCCGACAGAAAAAGCAGTTTTCTCTTGGTCTGATTCTTCTATTTCAACTTGCTAATAAGCAGAGCGAAGGTCAAGTTTAGAAAAGTATTTGGCACCAGCCAGAACATCAACAGTATCGTCAAAGCATGGCAGCATATATGCGTCTTTCCTGTTCTGGCATTCAGCATTCGATGGTCAATGCAGAAGCGCAAGGACCCATCTTTCTTTCTGATGAGAACAACATTGGAGGAAAAAGGGCTATCAGAAGGTCGAATATCATCACAGGCTAACATATTTCTTTGATGTGCTGCTTCCTTCACTTCTTCATACATGGCAGGAGGCATTTTTCTATAAGGCTGTTTGAAAGGAGTATTGTCATCTTAAAAAATGTGATGTTTAACTAGATTGGTGCGAGTCTGATGAGAATACATGTTGCCAATCTCCCAAGATCTGTCATAGATGAATCAACTGAGCGGGACTAAGATTGGACTCTTCAATCTTTAGTCCAAGCTCTTTAACATACGACTTGGATTTCGAGTCAGACTTGATAGGTGCCGTGCCAGAATTGAGATGAGAGGCCAAATTATCAATGACAGTTATCTCATTGACAACACAAATGTTAGATTTGAGTTTGATAAAGATTGGCTTTGCAGAAATGCTGCAAATCTTCACTGGAAGTTTGGTAGTAGAACCATGTGCAGACAAACGTACAACTGCAGGTTGAACGAGATACGGTTTGTCACATTCAATGTTCTCAGTTACAACACTCATTATTTTCGAGACCTCATGCAATGCCATTGAGAGTAACAGTCTCATAAGGTGCAACCTGAACAACACGTTTGTTGGTTGACCTTACCGTGCATGGATGGCAGGTCAAAGAATCAAATGCAGTTTTCCAAAAGTCTGGAATTATTAATTCAACCCTTTGTGCAACAGCAGCTTTTACATCTCCTGATAACATTTGTAACGATAATCACCGGACAAGAAGCATTTTCAGAGTTGTCAGGAACAACAAGAATGTTAAAAGAGGATAAAATTGGTATTAAAACACTTTTTTCAACATATCCTAAAATATTCAGTTTCGAACCATCAGCCAATGATAATTAAGACCAAGACTGTCAACATTCAACAAAGTTGGCTTATCGGGCAACGACAAATAAAATGAGTGAGACATTGTAGTTACCATACTCCCAGTGTTGATCAATGCTTTCACAGGAACATTGTGAAGCAAAATATCGGAGGAGTTAAAATCTCCAATCAGTCTGGATTGAACATCAGACTCACAAGATTGGCCATCACTTTCATGATCACCCGCCGCTGGTTGCCATTCGCAGAGGTGGTTAAAAGTTTGGGTGGTTGTAGTTGTTGCTCATCTGTCCCCATCCAGTTTGTTGTGACTGAAAAGAAGGGTTTTGATTTAATGATGGAGCAGGGTTGGATTGCTGCGTGATGCGAACATTTCCACGCCAAGGTTTACCATGGCCCCTTACTGCAGGTACATCTGGGGCTGGTGTAACGATAGGTGGTGTAACAGTAGAGGGCAGCTTATCATCAAGTTTGCGTAGCAACATGTCAAACTTGGAATCAGTTTTAGTTTCCAGGTTAGATTCAATATTATTTAGACGAGATTCAAGTTGTTGTATCCTGTTGCCCATAGATGACAGCTGTTCAGCATTGGAAGGTGTGCTGAGAGCACACTGTGTGGCTCTTTTGGGCTTAGTAGGGGCCGCTGGGTTTAAGTGACCATCATGAGACAAAGAAGTTGAAATTTCCTGATCTCCCGTAACAAGGAGTTGTAATCTGAAATAAGATCATATTTATGACGTGTTTGTGCTTTTAATATTGGAGAGTTCAACCCAGTCCAAAACTTTTGACGTAAAGGTCATTTTTCACTCCAATAGACAAATCACCTTTATCAATGACAGTTTGAAGCAAAGTTTGAAGTCGACAGGCAGACGCAGTGACAGATTCTGAAGCAAGCTGCACAGAGTTGAAAAATTTGGACATTAGTTCTTCTTTAGAGGATGCGTCACAGAACATTGCATCTAGTTTAGACAAAACGTATGGGAGTGTTGCTGACTGGCCAAGGTGTATAACCATAAGCCTGGCTGTACTATGAAGAGAGTTACGTACAAGCTGAAGCATTTGAGTTTCAGATAGGTCTCCTAAAGATTCGATGCATCAAACTTCATTGCGCCAAACAATATATGGCACCTCGCCCTTAGGAACTGGTTCATCACCTGAAAAGTTTGGTATTCTAGGGATAGACTGTGGAGAAAAACCATTAAAGTTAGATGGAGATTGGAGTGTTGGAGTAGAAGCCATCATAGGAGTGAAGGGTGGAGTTCTCTTTGTGTCTGGCCTCTGATTGTGTTCTTCTAACACCCACTGAAATGCAGATTTGGGCTTTGGCAACTCAGATTTAGGAATTTAATCATAATGTTTGCTGATTTCAGCAAGTATTTCCTCCATTGACAATTTTTTATCTGCAGTAGCCACGCTGACAATAACAGACAGCACAAATTCTATAAAAAATAATTGAACACAAATAAAATAAACTAAATGCTGTTAAGTTACTACAGAACTTAATTTACAAACTTACTGTATACACTGATACTAAATGTGGATAAGCACCTTTAAAAGGTTTCAATATACAACTTTAATGATTAAGCTTCATTATAAGTGTTGTACTGACTGACTAAAATAACAATGGCTGCTACAACTACTATACACCTGTTTCAGTCAGCTAACAGTAAATGCCTACATATAAGCACATGGATATTGCACTACTTCTACGCTTGACCGATTTACAGAAATGTAAACAAAACAACTATACTTAAGCTACAATATCAATGGAACTCAATAGCATCAGTATCCCCCACTAGCTGAAAATATTGCAAACTGATGACCTAGTAAGAAGTTTTCAATATTCTTACTCTGAAACAGTAACAGTTCAACTCACAAAACTGAATAACACTCGCACTGCTCACTTTAAATTTCGTACAGTGCTATAAAATGAGTAAAACAGCATGCAATAGTGCTTGAAATAGGGATTTGTGCAAAAGACCGTGCAAAATGAGAGGACAATTTCAATATACCCTCAAAAAGACACTCAAAAAGACATGAAATTTATTTTCTCAAAGTTAACGATTAAGGTCCAATAGTTTACTATATACTAGTTTACTATAAAATGCAATATATACCTGTAGGTTCAAAAATCAAAGAACATCTGCAATAAAGTACATGTACGAGTATGTAAACACAAAAATTATGACGCAAATAATTCCGTATACAAGGAGGACAATTAATCTGCAATATGCTCACGTATAATTTACTGAAATTGCTACTCACTCAAAATTTACAATACTGATGTTTCAGTGGGTCAATGCAGACGGAAGGTCTAATTACCCCAAAACGGAAGTCACATCCTCAGGGTTACATGCTGTCAGCTAGATAATAAGCACATATGGTGGAGTGCAGGATGCATAGAATTTGTAAAATACAGTTTAAATGATATATTTTGGTATCAATTTAAAGGTATATATGTAAGAAATAAGAAAAAAAGACAGTTTTTGGCTCTACTTTGTCTTGGTGGTTCCCATCTTCATAACTTTTGGCCCATGTATTCATGCACAAAATGGCAGCCCCCATGCCTGTCAAAACTAGTGTGTTTATTCTAAGGTAAATATTTTGAGTTACAACTTGTAGACATTTTCGACATGCTTTTTTTTCAAAAGGTTATGGCCTTATCTTTCCAACAATATATGGTGATATATTGGAAAGTAGCTTGGTCATGTAAGAAAGGGGCTTTTGTCCACTATTTCATAAGCATCAAGGGTTTTTTGTCTACCCTGTTAAATCTACCAAGGGGCTTATGTCCACTGTGTCAAATATACCAAGGGGCTTATGTCCATGTGTGCATTTTTAGACCAATGGGCTTTTGGGCAAGGAGGGGCTTTTGTACTACACCCGTTTAACACTCTCTGTGTATTTCAGGGGCACTCATGACATTTCTTTCAAATTGTTATTTTCATAACGCTCTAGCGACCTGGCTAACATCATTTAGATAGACTAGTATTGATCCAGTTTATCTGACTAACACAGACTATGTTGGAAAGATCAAAGAAAATAGCTGGGGAAAAAGTACCTTGTCAAGGGAGTTGCTAAGGCAGTTGCATGAGCTACAGAAGTACAAATTTAGACTGGCAACCGGAATAGATTTTTGTATTTAGACTGGCAACCAGAATAGATTTTTATTCAGTTAATAAATGCTTTGTTAATGTACGGGTAAATGCATTTTTGAAATAAAATTTATTGTGTTCGTTTTAAATATAAATAATAAATTCATCTGCAATTTGTGGTATGAAAATACAATGAAACTTGAAATATTTTGTAAATAATAAATTAGTTTGGTTGTGTAACATTTTGTGGAGAATTAATCGGGTTGCCAGACTATTAATTCACCCAGTGGTCAGTGATGTAGACTGTGCACATTGGGGTTGTTGTGCAATGTGTAAGGTGTGAATAACAAGGACTAGTGTGTGCTTTGTGTATAGCATAGTTAAACAAAGGATGTTTTGACAGTCTAGTGAACAGGTGTGAATTTGTAATGTCTTTCAATGGGGACTTATTCATTTATAGAATATGGGTTTTAAAAGTGCGACTTATACACCGATGCGACTTATATGTGGCTGAAAACATGAAAATGTAAAAAAGTAAAAAAGTAGCAAATGCGTCTTATATACCGATGCGACCTATAGTCCGGAAAATAAGGTATTTTGATAGAGGGTGTTAAGAGGAAGTGCAGAGAGTACAAGGATCATAACTCTTTTTGTAGGAAGCGTCATTTTTGCCAACATGTAACTGCATTGTGTTGCCTTCCTCTGACAATCCTATGCTTCGGAGGCATACGTCACTCCTGTGACAAGTCTTGTTCATAAGATGTTATTACAATGAATTGTATTTATAATTAAAATGAAATGTTCTCATATCACAGGAAAAAATATTCACAACAAATAGAGATTATTTTATGGGTAAATTTGTTTATAATTATTATAAAGTACATACAATTTTAATAATGTACTACTAATCTGTAGTTTATGAAATGATATTGGTGTTGACATAACTTTTTCATAAATCGTTGAGATATTTTAAATAAATGTGTTCTTGTTGAATATTATTTGAAACATTTTGTAAGAATTGTTGTTCATTTGTGTTTATTTTAAGATTACTCGTTTCCTATTATATTTAAGTCTGTCTCTTTATTTTCTACTTTTTGCTACAATGTGTGCTGGAAACGAACTTGTAAAATACATGTACTTAGTTTTCATGTGGTCTCCAAAAATTGGTAAATAAGTCTCCAACCTTGGGGGTTTTGCATGGAGTTGTGGCAAAGACTTCAAAATGCCACATTTTACAACAAAGTGTGTTCTGGGCTGTTTGTGGTGAAAGTTAGGGACCATTTGTTATAAATAAAAGAACATAAACAAATTTTGAAAAATATACGAAAATTATCATATAAGATTGCCTCAACTTCATACAAAGAGATTGTCCAGAGGACCTCCTTCACTGGTTGCATTTTATTGTCCATCAAATATAGGTCGGCTGCTCAATGAGAACTGGAAAATTGTAATGAAACTTCATTCATACATACCTTATGTCAAGACCTCGCTTGGCATTGCTTTTGGGGTGGGTGGGGTCAAGTTCACTGTTACTAAAAAAAGAAAACTGGTTTCTGCTCAATAACTTGAGAACACAATGAGATGTTTTAATGAAACTTAATGTATATATACCTTATATAGAGTCCTCACTTGGGATTACATATGGGGTGGGTGGGGTCAAGGTCAACGTCACTGTTACTAAAAATAGAAAAACGCTTTCCGCTCAATAACTTGAGAAAACATAGAGATATTTTAATGAAACTTCATACATAAATACCTTATACAGGGACCTCACTTGGGATTGAGTGGGGGTCAAGGTCATTGTTACTAAAAATAGAAAAATGGTTTTCCGCTCAATAACGCATTGAGGTATTTTAATGAAACTTAATACATAGATACCTTATATCAAGACCTCGCTTGGGATTGTATATGGGATGGGTGGGGGTCAAGGTCACTGTTACTTAAAATAAAAAGACTGTTTCCGCTCAATAACTCTAATTGATTGAGCTATTGTAGTTAAACTTCATACAATTATACCTTATAGCAAGACCTCGCTTGGGATTGCATATGGGGTAGGTGGGATCGCCGTTGCTAAAAATAAAAATAATGGTTTCCGCTCTATAGCTTGAGAACACATCAAGATATCTATGTACTTCATACATAGATATCTTGTATCTATACCTCACTTGGGATTGCATATAGGGTGGGTGGGGTCAAGGTCACTGTTACTAAAAATATACAGACAGTTTCCGCTAAATAGCTTCAGAGAAATTTTAATGAAACTTCATATGTAGATATCTTATATCAAGACCTTGCCTGGAATTGCATATGGGGTTGGTGGTGTCAAGGTCAATGTCACCATAACTAAAAATTTTATTTTTGTGTGGACTAATGCATTTTGTGAAAAAAATGGTTTTCGTTGAATTTCCATGTTTCTTGTTTCAATTGTGTTTGTAATCATAAAAGCAAGGTCAAATATGGTTTTAAGCATAGCCCATACTGTACTTAAGTTATGCCTCTTTTTATGCTCCCCGAATGGGGGGAGCATATACTCGTCGCTTTGTCAGTCTGTTCGATTTCTAATTAAACTGCCATTCAGTTTGTCTGGGTGTCAAACATTTTCCCAACAATTTCATTTATCATACTCATCCTTCTGTCCGGTACTTCATATTCACGCAACTTCTCTTGAACTTTTGACTCGATTTCAGTGAAAGTTTACATGCAGCATCCTTTTAGGGGGGACCTGCACATATTGTCGTTATGGTCTGATGAGTTTTCAGCGAGTTATTGCTCTTTAATTACAAACAGGACTTTTTCATAGGAAATACTTTGTTTCTGCGCGAGATCTCATAAACTAATAACTCTATTTCAATGAAACTTTACATGCAGCATCCTTATATGGCGGACATATGCATATTGTCAGGTCGTTCCAGTCTGATGATTTTGCTGCGAGTTATTGCCCTTTGATTATAAACAGTACATTTTCTGAGGAAATACTTTGTTTCAGTGCGAGATCACTGAAACTAATGATTCGATTTCAATGAAACTTTATATGCATCATCCTGATAAGGCGGCATGCAAATATTGTCAGGTGGTTCCTGTCTGATGATTTTTAGCTAGACTTTTCAAAGAAAAGGCAAGCTATTCTACTCGCTTCGGCAAATGAGGTAGGTCAAAGTTTTTTGGTAAGATATTTCTCAGGAAACAGTTCTAGTTTGGCCATAATAGTATTGCTTATGAACATGAGACCGGACGAGGTCCAATGAGGGCTATGCAATTTCACTGAGACTGACTGTTGCAAGAGTTTTTAAAGATAGAACAACACCAAAAGTACATGTCATAAAACAGACAATATTCTGAAAAAGAGTAAGCCCATTTAATAGTGTCAATTAGGTGGGGTTTATTTTTATTTTTACAAGTGCATATGGTCAGTGAATAGACGTTGCTCCGGGTTGCCATTCCTAATGTTACTATGGCAGCCGTGTCATGTGCAACGATACTTCATTTCTCTTGTGATGCCAAATTTGAAGAAATTTGAACACAAAATAACAATTATAGAACACTTCCTGGATTTAAAAAAAACGTCCCTGGTACATAAGTTATTCACTTCAAACTTGGAATATACATTTGTCATTCACTCCAGCATCAGGTGCAAATTTCCCCATTACTCTGTTTTGTATTTTGACAGAGTTATGTCCCTTTTTCACATAGATTTTCTGGTTTAAGTTTATATTCAAAAGTATTATGACTTCAAAACTACACTAGTTATTGACTTGAAACTTGGAATGTGCCTTTGTAATCAACTCCAACATCAAGTGCAACATTCCCCATAACTCGGTTTTGTATTCTCACAGAGTTATGCCCCTTTTCTACATAGATTTTCTGGCTTAAGTTTATATTCAAAAGTATTATAATTTCAAAACTACGCAGGTTATTCACTGGAAACATGGAATGTACCTTTTTCATTAACTGTAACGTCAAGTGCAACATTTATCATAACTTGGTTTTGTATTTTGACAGAGTTATGCCTCTTTTCACATATATTTCGGGTTAAAGATTTGTAATTCAAAACGTCAGTTAATTCGCTTGAATCTTGGAATGCATCTTTGTAAAAAACTCCAGCATCAGGTGCCATATTCCCCATAACTCTGTTTTGTATTTTGACTTAGTTATGTCCCTTTTGCACACAGATTTTCAGATTTATGTTTTTATTGAAAAGTTTTATAACTTCAAAACTTAATAAGTTATTCAATTGAAACTTGGAATGTACCTTTGTCATGAACTGTAACATCAAGTGCAACATTTACCATAACTTAGTTCTGTATTTTGACAAAGTTATCCCCCTTTTCACATAGGTTTTCAATGTAAAGTTTTTATTCAAAAGTCGTATAGTTTCTAAACCAGGGATTTATTATCGGGATTTTCTGCATCAAATACGCATATATTGTCTGTTGGGACCTGTTATTTGTCAAATCTGCGTCCCATCGGAAGCACAATTGTTCTGACGTATCGGTACTCTGATCATTACAAGAAAGACAACTCCAGTTAGTCATGTTTGTACAGCGTTGTATGAGGCGTGTTTCTTGTCGACTGTTGACCAAACGTATGCTCACGCATCCGTTGTTGCTCGGCACATAGTCGCTTATTTGGAATAGTTAGATATTTATCTCGCAAATGTAATGAGTTTCATTGTAAGCTATATTGGGTGCTAATTGAAGAAAGAACAAAAGGCAATCAAGATGAAATTATTTATTTGGTTTGGATGTGAATAATTTACAGAAAAATACTACATAAATGTTTCTGTTTGGTTTAAATATAACAATAAACATTTATCATCATGACATGGATTATATTATATTCAAATAATCCAATCTGCTGTGTTCTATTTTTAACAAGGGCTCTACTTTGGACTCGGTTAGCATTCATTCATACTCTTAATTGTTCAAGTGGCCTGCAAGTAAATTTTTCTGCCTTGCATTTGCTTCCCCAAAATGTAAAATGACACGTTTAAACACTCCTAAGTATGTTTCCTTTGCTATAAGTCACAAAACAACTTTATATTAAAAACGAGCAAACACAATGATTGGGGACCCCCACTTTTATTGACAGAACCCCTGAAAATCATCCGCCTGAGGACCCCTAAAATTTAACATTGATGTAAAACCCTGCTAAACTACAAAAGGTATTCACTCGTAACTTGGAATACATCTTTGTAATCAACTCCAGCATCAATTGCACCAATCCCTATAACTGTGGCGTATTTTCACAGAGATATGCCCAGTTTTCATTTTTGAGTAAAAGTTTTTGTTCCAAAGTCTTGTAATTTCTAAACTGCATCAGTTCTTCACTCATTGAAACTAAAATAAATTGATGATATAATTGCCATAACTCAGCACGGGTGGGGTGACAGCGTCAACTTTTGATTCCCACCCTTTAACTCAAGAATGAATCTTCATACATAGATACCTTACAATAATACTTTACTTGGGATTGCATTTGGGGTGGGGTTAGCGATGTCAAGGCCACTGTTACTAAAAATAGAAAGAACAGTTTCTACTCAATTACTCGAGAACAAATTGAAATATTAATAATAATGAAATAATAATTACTTAATTTGTAGATACTGTATAGCAAGACATTGCATGAGATTGCGTATGTGGTGGATGGGGTCAGAGCAGGGTCACTGTTTTAAAAATAAGAAAAATAATTTCCACTCAGTAACTCGAGAACAAAATTAACTTTTTTTAAGTTGCACTTGCTATTCATGCAGTTTGTTTTAGAAAAAAATGCCAGTAACTCTGACAAGCACAAGAAAAATCAAGAGTGCCAGGCAACACATCTGAATCAGGGAGTTCTAGTTGAATCACAAAATAGACTACAATAGACTACAATACATCCGAAAGCGCCCAATACTATGTATATCTGCTAACTAGGCAGTTATTACACATTTCAATCATATATACGGAATACTGTTTTGTCTAAAAATAATCCCTTCTTCGCTGATAAATAAAATCAAGTTGTGTTGTTATGGCATATAATCATAGAAAAGACAGATAGGTTGACCTCTTCAGGTTGCAAAATAGTACTGATGGTTTATTAGAGGTTAACATAGTATGGATACCCCAAATGATTTTTCAGTGATGCCCAAGCCCGGATACCGAAGTACGCTAGTATCCATCTTAGCCCTACATTCACTGCTAGTTTAAAGTTTGTAGGAAATGGTTCTTTGGTGATCCTCGACTATTTTATTCCTTCAAGCAATGATGATAGGTTAAAAAAAAAATCGCTGTCCATAAAGAGCAGCTTAATTGTCTCCATGTTAAATGGTTATGCAGTGACCTGCTTATCAGTATTAGGTTAAAAAAAAAATCGCTGTCCATAAAGGGCAGCTTAATTGTCTCCATGTTAAATGGTTATGTGGTGACCTGCTTATCAGTATTAATTGAAACATTGGTTAGTTATTTTATAATAAAGAGTCCTAGTCGAGTCATTGAATGATCAAACTTTGGTGAGCAATACATGGGCTGTTGAAAGCAAAACTTGTCTGTGCAGTTTTATTTGGTATTTATGGCTGCATAAGGTACCCAGATAGTTTTTGTGAAACTAAAGAAAATCGGTCAACCTTTCGTCCAAAATATACATTTTTCATGAGAGCATTTTTAGCGCGACTTTTCGAAGAAAAGGCAAGCTATTCTCGCCCCGGCATCTGCGTCCAGCCTAGGTTAAAGTTTTACGGTAAGCTAGTTTCTCGGGAACGGCTTGAGGGATTTCATTTAAACTTGAAACATTTAATCCCCACATCAAAATGAACCTATATAACCAAAGTTTGGTAACTCTAGTTTGAAATTTGTCACATTTATGGGCCTTTTTACACTTAGAAAATTTACATATAAGCTATTTGGATTGGTAAAAGTTTTTCTGAAAGATAGTTTCTTAGGAATGGGTTGAGGGATTTCATTCAAACTTTAAACATTATTAAAATGAAGCTATATACAAAGTTTGGTAACTCTAGTCTGCAATTTGTCAAAAATATGGGCATTTTTACACTTAGAAATTTGACATGTAAGTTATTAGGATAGGTTTAGTTACAGACCGACCCACAAAAAAGCCACCAACTCAAAATATTTTAATGCAAAATCTGCGGTAATATTTGTTTATTTAGTTATTTTTTATTTCTTTAAATTTTGTATTTTCTTTCACTCGCAACTTTCTTACGCTACAATTTTGATCATTAAGGCGCTTAAACAAAACAGTAAAAAGTCTGGTTTCCAGCGTACTATGACGTAATAGTAATTCTGGCATGGGCTGATAATGGAGGGCAATCACATGACAACATTGTTATATAGGAAAAGAATATAACAATTTAAACTTTTGTAGTAGGACTGGTATTCTCCCTTGTATATATATAAATATCTAAATATCTATCTACAATCTAATTATTTACTGTCAGGTTTTGCATATTTTGTAATGTTATTATTTTATTATATATTTGTTGTATTTACTGTTTGTACGGGGAAGTAGATCTTCCATTATTGGAGTTTAAGCTCCATCAGGAAAAACCTTTTAGCAATGTATTATTTGGAATTTATATACCACTGATTTATTTCCCAGTAAGTTCAGTTGATTAACATTTTGAATAGTAACAACTCTTGTTTTATTCCTATTAGAAGCCCAAAATTTAAATTTGATAACCTTTCTTTGTTAAATTGTCATTTACAAAAACAATTATATTTGAGAGGACGGAGACAGTTAAGAACATTTCTGATGTTTAGCTCACGGTGAGCTATCTGGAATAGAAGACTTCTCCTGGGTCGTCCCTTGACCGGTGTCCGTATGTCGTCAACAGTTTGGACTGTAATCGCGCTAAGACAATATTTCTGTTCCATCTTGACCTAACAGTTTGTGTATGACCATACAATCTTGGATGGTATCGATAATGGGCCAAATCGGACCAGAAACCTTAGTATTATTGACCCCTTTTCGAGAAAAATGCAGACAGCATTTTTATGCTCCCGGCACCTGTATGCTGGAGGCATATAGTGATTGTCCTGTCCGTCTGTCCATCCTTCCTTCCGTGACAAGGTTAAGTAGATTTTACCGTTTCGTATAGCACAAATACCGCTTACTAGAACACTTTGATACTTACATTGTTGTTGCATATGACCATTCCCTATCCACCCATATCATCCAACCTCACTTTGACCTTGACCTTGACCTTATTTGCACTTAGAATAATTCAAATGGGCTGTTTCTTGGTTTCATAGGTACCTTATATCGAGACCTCGCTTGGGATTGCGTATGGGGTGGGTGGAGTCAATGTAAAGGCTACTGTTACTAAAATTAGAAAAAACTGTTTCCGCTAAATAACTTGAGAGCGCGATGGAGATATTTAAATGAAACTTAATACAGAGATACCTTATATTGAGACCTTGCTTGGGATTGTGTATGAGGTGGGTTGGGTCAGTGTCACAGTTACTAAAAATAGAGATATGGTTTCCGCGCAATAACTTGAGAACAAAATGATTTTTTCTAATGAAACTTCATACATAGATACCTTATATCGAGACCTTGCTTGGGATTTCATATGGGGTGTGTGGGGTCAAGATTAAGGTCACCGATTTTAAAAATAGAAAACATTTTCCGCCCAATAGCTTGAGAACACATTGAGATATTTTAATGAAACTTTATACATAGAAACCTTATATTGAGACCTTGCTTCACCATTACCAAAATTTTTATTTTGTGCTGACTTTCATGCATTTTGTTTGAAAAATTTGGTTTTCATGGAATTGCCACGTTTCTTGTTCTTTTCTGGATTGGGTGTTCAGAGGCAACCGAATCAACAAAATTTTAAGCACAATTTTAAAACACACAAAGTTGCAAACAATACACGTACACAGTGCACAAATGTATACACATGTATGTGAAATAATTTTCATGTATTCAAATGCCATTTACTGGTATTTCATGGCGAATCGCCGCGATCATGTGGACCACCATGTAATCAATATGGATCAGGTCCACGGTGGTACTTTGTAATCACCGTGGACAGCAAATGTTAAAACACCCCAATAATCGTGGTGATTCTCCACGGGAACATAAAATAAATTGTCCACGGTGGGAGAAAAGCGTTGGCAAAAACCTACGAAGTGTAGTGCACGTCTAACCAAAAGAAGTGTAGTGCACGTCTAACCAACCAAAAATGTTTGCTGGGATATGGTAATTGGACTTGAAAAAATCTCCTCTGAAACAGCAAGGCCCAGAGGTTTCATATTTTGCATGAAACGTTGTATAATGGTTCCCTATAAAGATTGTTAAAATTATCAACCTGGTGTTAAAGAAGCCACGCGCCAGGGTCACTAGGTTTCTATAGACTTATATGGCAAGTGGACTTTAAAAATCTTTTCCACTGAAACCAGAAGGCCCAGAGGTTTTGTATTCGGTATGTCAAATTGTATAGTGGTTCTCGACAAAGATTGTTCATATTATGCCCCTGGCGTAATAAGTGACCACGCCCAGGGGTCACATGGTTTATATAGACTGAAATAGCAAACTGACTTCAAAAATCTTCTGAAACCGCAAGGCCCAGATCTTCATACTCGAGTTAGCACTTTAAGGCCATGTGGCACTCTTTTCTGTCATTGTTGTCTAATTTCAGATAATTTTTCTTCAAGTGTCTCTAAATTTGATATTACATTTGTACAAGTAACTAGTTTAAAACAATGTTAGATATCAACTGCAAACTTCCTACATGGATAGATGGTTGTTAGGCCGAGTTATTCCCCTTTGTCAGTTTTCCTTGTCCGGCCATTTTCTTAAAAAAGTACGGAATGGATTGACCTCAAACTTCATACATGGATAGATGTTTGCTAGATGCACAAGAATCTAGCTGCTTTATTTGTGTTGTTCTGGAGTCAATTTTCCTTGTCTGACCATTTTCTCAAAACTACTGAAGGGATTGAACTCAAAATTTTGTGCATGGATGTGCATACCAATTGTAACTTTAATTGCATTATTTACAAAATGATTTCCCTCAATAATCGTTGTTCAGCCATTTTTTTAAAAACTACTGAATAGAAATACATTTTTACACCTCAAAACTACTTTTTACTTGTATCAATATCCTTGCACAAAGAGGCATGCAGGGGGTATTTGCATCATAACAGTGGCAGTTCTAGTTAAACTCAGGTGAGCGATCTAGGGCCATCGTGGCCCTCTTGTTATTAACCTCGGGTGAGCGACCCATTTTGGCCTTCTTGATTACAATTTTTGAATTTTGCCATTATGTGTGTTCACTTCCGATTGAGTATAGTGACTTCTATCGTAAAGGGGATATATACGATTTCAATATAAAAATTCCATTTGAACAACCCAAAAAGAGGACAAATTTGATCTAGGAAAGTTTAAATAAAAGCATTAATCAGTTGTATGTACCATATTTCATGGTTTTTTTAAACGAACTTCTTCATAACGACAAGTTTATTCCTAGCGCTACGCCGATACCAACACGTTTAATCGTATTTGTGAAAGAAACAAACAAGAAATGTCTTTAAAAAAGATGAGCGGAGTTGAAATTAATTTTGAGATGTCATTAAAAAATTACCTAAACAGACGGCCAAGATGATCAGTTACGTTACTTCTCAGACCCCAGATTTTTTGGGCCCCACCAATATTAAGAGACTTATTGGACCCCAGATTTTTCGGACACTATAAGAAAACTTCTTGGACCCAAAAGTTAATTTGAGATAAATTTAAAAATTTAAAAATTAAATAAAATTATAATTAATATCTATGCCGTGAGTAAACCAATCATACAGCTCCATGTTTCCACCAGTGATATATGAATAACCAAAATAATTTAGGTTAACATAATTGTTATCTGAATTTGTCGAAGCCAATTTAACAAATAACAATGTAAGAAAATAATTTCCGGAATTAATTAAAATTATTATGTATCAGACGAGTCCATATATTTATTTATAGTACCGGTAATATACCATTCATGGTAGTTATCTAATATAATAATGATTTGAAGTCAAATAAGCATTTATACTGTGTATCCCAATAAAAAGCAATAGTCAGAGAACATTCAGCGACTTTTGAAATGTTAAGACTTTCTTTTTGATAACGCAAACATAAAAATTCATTAGACTATGACAATTTTAAATTAAATCAGTAGAAATGTGATATGTCAAGCGTTCCTGTGTATAATTAGTATTGCAAATTGTGTATTCATGCTACGCGAATAACAATTCGACGTATTCAGAATCTTCTTTCATAACATTTTATCTATAGAAAATGTAGCATCTTTTTACAGCTTAAATAACATCTACCGGAGAAGTTGATAGAAAGATGCAATTATAAATAATCGTTAATAAATCGTAGCCACAATGTTAATTCAAATTAACAGTAAGTTTATAGTATCAACTCCCCATTTATTGAACTTTTTAGGTTAATGATTCTCTGAACGCTATTATTGATGCATGTACGAGTATATTAACACAGCTTTTCAACAGTTGCTAGCAACGCGTGCTATTTTTAGAATGACACTACTTTCTCTGGAATGCGCTGAACTCGCTAGAATCAATGGGCTACATGGAACGGCAACTCTGTGAGTGAGATTTATGAATGGGAACAGAGCACAAATGCTATTTATAGAGCCTATGGCTAAACAAAATAGTTATTTCGTTACGTGAATGAATATAGCATTCTGTTTATGGCATACAATGAGAAAATATGTTCATTATTAGCCTCAGTTCTAGAGTATATGTCGAGGATATGTTTATAACTTCATTTTAACTGCTTATGTAAACAATTATGTACATTTTTAATCCCCAAAAAGTATGCAACAGTTATTGGTATACGTTAAACCATTGTTTGAAGTTTGCATTCCCTAAAATTAGAAAATTTGCCCAGTGCTATTGGCATTCAATTTTCCCGCTGCATAATTATCGCAAGAAATCTAGGTCAAAAGTGATCTTAGACAGCTACGCCGAAAAAAACGTTTCCATAGATATAGAAACCTAGATGCCACGTCACATCCAATAGGATGCGTCGTGGCGTCCGCCATATTGGAAAGGTCATATTGGAAAGGTCGTCGATTGTAAACAAACTTAGACTTAATACTGGAATGGAGGGAATTTTTTTTATTTCTTAACACATTGCGTCTTTTTGCTGAAGAGATTGTCAATGCATACAACCATGGAGTAGAATAATTTCACAAAGGTAATTGTCAATAAAAAAAATTGTATTGTAACGTTTATACTGCTTATAAATGATAATGATAATTAGTTTAATATTTGCAGTAAATGTTAATATAGCAAAGACTTATTATTTAAAAATTATTTAAATAAAAAAATTGATAAGGCGATTATATAATATTATATTTGAACAATGACATAATAATAATTATAATAATAATTATTATTATTAGATATATTATTATTATTATTAGATTGTACTTTTACAAATAAGTATATATTATTTTTTATTATATTGTATTATTACAAATAATTAATTGTTTTCATTATTTTATTTTTATTTGTTTTTTGCTCTCTTTTTTAACAACATTTAATTTCAATCATGTTTTAATTATTTGATAAACAAATCATTGTAATATAAAGTATTATCTATTAAAGCTGTATAATAATAATAATAATATAATAGATCTTAATTCATGCACTATAAATATACAAATTAATATGCCAGAAATAATGTATGTTTTTTTTTTCAGAGGGAGCCATGAATATGCTTTGAAAAAGCAGGCATGCATTTCTTCAATCCAGTGCAGCAACAACATACATGAACTTGAATTGTCTGATATTAATACTGCCACTAAATATGTATTTCATGAATTTTCTGAGAATATAAAATATCATTAAAGTTCTGCAAGCCTCAGACTCTGTAGTATAGTGTTTGTTACAGTGATTTGTTTAGTGGTTGCACTTTAAATTTAAACAGTGAGGATTGTAAGCTTCAGTTGCTTTGCACAGCCTTAAATGCAAACATAAACAATTGTGAAATGACAACTTTTTATATATTCTAGCAAAATCAAGTTCCTTCACTGAAGTATTTCTAAAATCACACCCTTTTGTAATCTTCAAAGAAAGGGAGAAATATGAAAACAAATGAATATTCAAGCAAATAGATCTTTTTTTTTTTTTGAAAAAGTTACCACATTGGGTGTATTGTGTGGGCTGTTTTTTTTAATATTGATGAATAAATAATTCATAACATTACCAGATGATTGTTATAGTTGCTATTTGTTTATGGGAAAATGTGTAAAAAAATCCATGCAGGAAAAATAAGGGAAATTAAAAATCATATTTAGTTTAAAACTATTTTAGTTTTTACTGTGTAGAAAGCCTGACTATTATGGAGATATTTTGACAATGAATTAATAATAAATCTGTTTCCAGAGTAGAATCAGTACTGGGTGTCTTGTTGAGAAAGACCATTCCATTAATATGGATCATACTCAGAATCGCTCAATCAAAAGGCAGACACCATATCCATTACACATGAGTACACCTCTGCAACTCAATGAAAATTCACAATTTTTATTTCAAACTGACAGGCACTATAAAAAACATGTGGCTACCAATTTGTATTTCTAAGCAACAACCTGTGTATACATGTACAATATGGCCAGAATGGAAAAATGGAGGCCACATTATAATACAGTGAAACCACCATGCCTTAGTATATATATACAAGGTATATCATATTTGCATTCAGAATTGTTTGCAAATTAAGTATATTTTCAGAATAATTTATGTAGACTACAGTAGTGTTTGTAGCCTTTGTCACATAGTTCCAACTTTACATGCATATTGCAAGCAAGAAAAGTTTAAACAATGTGTGGTGTGTCCAGTTTTATTGCGAACACAACTATATATATATATATATATATATATATATATATATATGTGTGTGTATATATATATATATATATATATATATATATATATATTGAAATAAACATATAACAACACTAATTATATTAATGTAGTATTCTTTATTGTATATAACCAGGTTATTTACCACTAGGTTTGCCCACATATATGGTCAAAGAGAGATAGAAGGCTTTAATGTGCACTTTTGCAACCTTACAACGATTGCCAGTAATGTTAACATAGCTTATTCTTAAAAATGTCTGGCTTTTTCATCTGAAGAAGGAAAATACATATTTCTGAAAAATCATTAGCTGTTAATTCTGAAAGAAGAAAAAGAACTATTTTAATAGGACTTTACAAATGATTTAACATATTTCTAAATTATGTCATCACTATTTCCATTTAAATAAGAAAAACTGTAATATTTAACAAATAAACATGTACACAACAGTGTTATATTCATTATGAACATAAATCATTAAGTTCTCTTAAAATTAATATATCAGACTATTACATGTAGATCTAATTGATTATTTTATACAATTAAAATAACTCATTAAAATTTCTCATTGAAACAGAATCTGAGAACAACACTGTAGTTAGGCATCAACAAGTAATATTTTGCTGGTAGCTGGTCATCTAAATTTGCACTTGACCAGTGACAAAATGGTAAATTTCCGTTCTGGCAAGTGGATTTTTAAGAAAAATTACAACAAACAGCATAAAAAATAAAAGAGTAAAGAAAGTTTATTCAAATTGAACATGAATGACTTGTGGTTTGAACAAGAATAACATAAGTTTTTACAAATGGAAATTGCAGGGCAACTAGATTTTAACAGACTGCAGTCATTTTAAACAAATACATGGAACAAAATATTCATAGTGTCTTGACTAAAATTGAATTTGCATTGTTTATATACCTGTCTTTCCAGGCTCCCATTTTCCAACATTTTTTGCTAATGGTGCCTCTGCAGTCTAATGTCAGTGTCAATCCAGATTTTTAAGCATAAATGAAGAGTGTTGTTATTTAAGTACTGCACAACACCATTATCCATGATGATGCATGAGAGTAATACACACACGTTCTAGGATAAATGTATTGGCATACTTAATCCATATATACGGCAAGTACATTTCAAGCTGAGTTGTATTAAATGTTGCCATCAATTCTTGCAAATCATTTGTCATTAGCAGAAATATTTTTATCCGAAATCGAATCAGAATTCAGACTGAGTGGTGTAAATCCGAAATCCGTTTATATTCATAATTACATTTATGTTCCACGAAAGAATATAGTTATTGTATATAATTAGAGAGAATATTCACAAGACCAAACTAAACCAATAAACCAATATTAGTTTTGAGATTTTTCCTCAGATTATCAAATTAAAAGCCTAATTATGGATAACCTTTGTAAGAAATCATAACAATGTTTACAATCGACGACCGCACCAATATCGCGGACGCGCAGACGCATTTGACTTCCATACGGGTAATAGGCGATGCGGCATCTAGGTTTATATATCTAGATGCATGTGCATTCTATACATCGAGTGTGACGTCAGTGCTTTCGTCTCGCCTCTATACTGGGAACTGATAACTAGCCATATTTGGCTAAATGGTACATACACTGAGTGAATGAAATAATTTCCAATCAAGGACAATTTCCGTATATTCTTATTAAAACCATGCATCATTATTAACTTCAAACACTCAAATAATTGTGTTTATACCTGTTCGTGCATGAGTTGTCATGCAGTCTACTTGAGTTGTCATGCAGTTTATACCTTCACTTTCGTACACTATGTACAAGTGAGCAAATAGAGATAAAAACTATTTTATTATTGAAAACAACGGCGGATTATATTTTCACATTGAATTAAACGATGCACAGATTGAGTTACTTGCACCAAGTTGCATCCTACAAGTCTGTAAGACGATTTTGCTAATGTTTAAGAGAAGCGTCTCGTGCTTCAGTTGGCGCCATATGAATTGTGCTTGCCCATCATGCACAGCACGAAATCACACAGGTTAGCATTCTGTGTGACGTCACTGCTTTCGTCTGATCTCTATACTAGGAAATGATTACTGTCCATATTTGGCAAAATGGTAAATACACAAAGATATAGTCCGCGGAGGAATGAAATTTCCAAACAAGCACAATTTCCGTATATTCTTACTAAAACCATGTTTAACCATGATAATTATACCATCATTATTAACTTTAAACACTCAAAGCATTGTGTTTATAACTGTTCCTGCGATTAAATGCGTTTTACTTGCGTTGTCATGCACTTTCTGCTTTCACTTTTGAACATTATTTACAACTGAACATGTAGAGATAAACACTTTTATTATTGAAAACAACGGCGGATTATATTTTCAAATTGAATTAAACGATGCTCAGATTGAGTTACTTGCACCAAGTTACGTCCTACAAGACTGTATGACGATTTTGATAATGTTTAAGAGAAGCGTCTCATGGTTGAGTTGGCGCCATATGAATATAGTGCTTGCCCATCATGCACAGCGCGAAATCACACAGGTTAGTTGCGAGAAGCACGTGGTGCACACAATGACAGGTTAGTTGCGAGAAGCGACACCTGGTGGACTCAATTATTAATGTGTCGTATGAAGGTTAGATACCAGTAAATCATTGTGTATCCCTCCGTGGTCCATTCGAAAGTAGTGCCTATTACTAAAGAGTTCCTCTTCTCTTCTGGCATAAAAGCCATTTAGGTATCTCAGACATGCCTTTTATGGTTATTTCTAATATCCTGTGCGTGCCTGCAACATTTTGGTGCATTTCATTGGAGGCTAACTGGAAAGGTGAACTTTTGGGGTGTGTTTACTGTGGTATGGGGCTTTTGTCGAAATACTATACTTGGGATTTCCCCATAGCGTACCAGTCGAATGTACATGAATGAGTTTTGACTTGAAGACGAAAAGTATTATAACGGTGAAAATCTCAAATTTCGAGATTTTTAGAGTATCAGTTCTTTGGAACTTTTATTTTAGCTTGTTATTTATCAACGTTTTATCGGTTTTATTTTACTTTCATAATTTTCTTAGAAAATTAGATAAGATTATACATACCCTCTTTAATAGTGTACTTTGTTAATTAGATGTTATATAAACTGTATAAAATATATAAGAAACAAAATATGAAAATCTACGTGTTGGAATTTACTACAGGATACGTCTTTAAAAGAACGTCGTTTCATGCGCGGCGTTATCGTCTTTGATCTTTTCTTGCGGCCTCTTTTATGTAGTTCAAGCTCATGGCTTGTGAAATTATTTTTAAAGTAGTTATCAAACAAGCATGCAATAGTTTCTGGTTATGTCCAGTGTGTTTCTCTTTTATAAATAGACGATCTCTTTTATAAATAGACGATCCCCGGCATTCAACTTAAATTTGACTAACAGTTAATATATGACACCATGACTGATCAGTTTTCAACGACATTTTGATCAAAATTTAACGTTGAAATAGTTGCGGGGTAATTTCTCAACGTTGAAAAAGGACCCATGGGGTCAATTTTTAACGGGGTCAATACTTAATGTTACAGCGGCGCTACGATACGCCACGAATGTTTTGAACATGTTTTCTTCTTTTTCCGATCGATAAGGATCACCCAAGAGTCTTCAAGATTCACACAGATGCCGGCGCGTATGTGTTCACGCATTACCACGCTTCACCAAGATTTTGTAAATCGTGGGCAATCGTAGCCAAAAATCGTGACTGGGTGACCGAGGCTTAACCCACAGACAACGCATATGGTATTTAATTTGCGATTTAAAAAGACGACACAACAAATGTTGTTTGATAAAAATACATTAGTATGTAATACTAATAAGCACTAGAAGAGCGCAAACTTCCACTAAGATGGTTATTCTTACTTAACGATTAAATTTTCCAGGGGACCTCCCATGCCATATCTCATAAATATACGAGGGTTGTTCGGAAATTTCGGGACAAGTGCTATTACTATTCAATGTTTAAGTATTTTTTGATGAAATTTTGTAGATAGCTAGCTGCATGCACGGTCAGTCGATATATTGCATTTATTTTATTACTATTCTAAAAGCCTGCTAGTTCTTATCGCCATAGCAACGTCATGTCGACGTGAGCGGGCCAGCTTGGAGTGGATGTCGAAATACCCTGTATTCCAGGGATTGATGCGACCGTAACAATTACGTACGCACGCGTTATTCCGCAATACTGTATGACGTTGTATATACAATAAAAAAGATTCCTGCACGCAGATGGTGATCCAGATCGTAACAAAAAGCTAAACATTTTTGTTTTTTAGCCCATTTCTAATTTTCCAAGAAAAGTCTGTGCATATCCGGGCCCGAATCGGAATGTATTTATCATGTCCAGCCTTTTAAATCAAAGTGACTTGAGTTATGAGTTGATTGGTTAATTACATGTACCTCCGCCAAGGGGGGGGGTTAGCATTTGTTACCATTGTCTTTCGCCCCACTGGCCGAAGGCCAGCGACCTTATGCCATGGCGGTTCGTCCGTCGTGCGTTCGTGCGTGCATGCCTGGGTAGAATTTCATTCACAGAAATTATCCTCGGTTGGTCCTCTGCCAAAGATGGTACCGCTCCGTTGAAAACATGGCTGCCAGGGGGGGTGGGGCCTTTTTTCCTTATATGGCTCTGTTAACAAATTGCAATCTTTTTGTCAGGAACCACTGGTTGGGTTCCCAAATAATTTCACAGAAATGATCCTTTTGGTTGTTCTCTACCAAAGTTGCTCAAATAGTTCCGCTCCGTTAACAAATGGCCGCCAGGGGGTGAGGCAATTTTCCTAATGTGGCTCTATTTAAAACTTCATGTTAGAAAGCACTGCTTGGATTTCGAAATAATTCCACAGGAATGTTCCTTATGTAGTTCTGTACCCAAAAATCGTAAGACAACATGGCCGCCCGAGGGCTTGGCCTTTTTTTCCATATAGCATATCAGGGTCCTTTTGCTTCTGACACTCCTTATTTAATAAGCCAGTGGAGCGATACAGGCACTCGTGTGCCTCTTCTTCTGTTTATCACTTTGCCTGTCTGCTTGTAAGTTAGAAACTTTACGCAATTATATATGAACAGATCTGCCTACCATTTTCTGGAACGGTTGGCAATAAGCTAGTGACTATTTTCTTATTTTTTTGGTAGTGATCCGCATTTCGGTAGGTATCCAGGAATCTTTTTAGTGAGTCTTTATTTTTGCCAGATAGTGAAAGGTAGGTAACCTACCACTGGAAATTTAAATTGTTAAGTAGGGTTACCTTCTATGACAGAGCTTTTCTCTCTCCGAGTGCTTTCTTGTTACATTTGCTTCTTTTGTACACACGAGGTTGATTTAAGAAATAATTTTCGATTTATCGTTGTTTATCGGCCAATAAGCAACGATTTTGAGTTTAAATTGCTGCATAGCCAGGTATCAGAACAACAAAGCAAAGAGTTGTTTATTGGCCGACAAACAACGATACTGCGAACATTATTTTGATTCTAACATGATTTGACATACATTTTTGCAATTGTAATTGGAACTACCTTTTACTTTGCTGCGCTCAGAATCGGGACTTCTTTTTGCGTTGTTTATTGGGTAGTTTAACAACGATAATGTAATTCTTTGTCTATAGAAAAATTTAAGTATCATATTAGAATGTTATATATAACACGAGATGCCGCTGTAATTTGCCCTTGAATACATGTCCAGAACTTGGAAACAATGCAAATTGCATAAGAAAATTCAGCAAAGGCCATTAACTCCAAAAATGTTGCGTCCCCCAAAAGAATTAAGCAAAATGACGTGCAGTAACTCAGTAACTCCAGAAAGGCTCAGGAAACAAAAATGTTTATTGTATTTGTTTACTTCCTATTAAAAATAAACACCCTACATTTTTATATGAAATTTTATTTGACTGAATACATGTTAACTACTTTGAATCTAAACATTAATAAAATACGTGCACATAAAGAGATAATAAATTAAATAACTATATAACTATAACTATATAAATAAATGTGTCTAAAATAATATATTTCACAAAAGAAGTATAACAAATATACTTTTCAAAGTCCTTTATGCATTCACGCAATGGCTGACATTGTCTGCATATTTCCGCTTATTATAAGTGTTTTTAGCTCACCTGAGCGCGAAGTGCTCGGTGAGCTATTGGTATAGGGGACCTCTCTGGCGTCGTCCGTCCTTCTGTCGTCAAGGTGCCGTCAACAATTTGGACCGTTATCGCGATAAAGACTACATTTTTTTATTCAATCTTGACCAAAATTTCACAGTTTGTGTATGACCATAAAATCTTGGATGAGTTCGATAATGGGCCCAATCGGACCAGTAACACAAGAGTTATTGCCCCTTTTTCATGCAAAAAAAAGTGCAAAAGTGCCCTTTTGCAATTTATAGCCTTTATTTTCCATCCAATCTTAACCAAAATTTCATAGTTTGTGTATGACCATCAAGTCTCAGGAGACGCCAAAAATGGGCCAGATCGTGTTTCAAACACCAGAGATTTTGCCCTTTGTTTATTAAAAAAATATACAAAAATGGACATTCTTCAGGATAGAGAGACATTTTTCACCAAATCTTCACCAATCTTACACAGTTTGTCTATTACCATGAGATTACAGTTAAAGACGAATATAAACACGTCTAACTTACTTTTCGTAAGAAGGTCAATTTTTGTTTTATTAACAGTCATGTTGGTAACATGGCTTAAGGTCATTATGTTGCTTTCTGGGGATATTGAATTAAACCCAGGCCCTGTAACGAGTAGTTCTCTAGATTCCAGCGCCACGGAGTACAACACACTGAATTGCCTTTTAGCAATGCCTAATAACTTTTCGTTTATTCAGTATAATGTGCAGAGTATACGGAACAAACTAGAAATTCTTACAGCAGAACTCTCAAATTTTGATGTATTATCTTTTACTGAGACGTGGCTTAACAACTCTATTGAAACTGACGAACTCCTTATCCCCTCTTATCACTGCCCCGAACGAAAAGATCGAATACATGATAGCCATGGTGGGGTTATGCTATTTGTTAAAGATTTTATCCATTACGATCGTAGACCTGACCTTGAACCTATTGCATTAGAATGCATTTGGATTGATCTCTACCTGCAGAGTAAGAAGCGTGTTTTATTTGGTTTATTTTATAGGCCACCAAACGCAGATGCAAGCAAGAAAAGTTTAAACAATGTGTGGTGTGTCCAGTTTTATTGCGAACACAGTCGAATGTACATGAATGAGTTTTGACTTGAAGACGAAAAGTATTATAACGGTGAAAATCTCAAATTTCGAGGTTTTTAGAGTATATCAGTTCTTTGGAACTTTTATTTTAGCTTGTTATTTATCAACGTTTTATCGGTTTTATTTTACTTTCATAATTTTCTTAGAAAATTAGATAAGATTGTACATACCCTCTTTAATAGTGTACTTTGTTAATTAGATGTTATATAAACTGTATAAAATATATAAGAAACAAAATATGAAAATCTACGTGTTGGAATTTACTACAGGATACGTCTTTAAAAGAACGTCGTTTCATGCGCGGCGTTATCGTCTTTGATCTTTTCTTGCGGCCTCTTTTATGTAGTTCAAGCTCATGGCTTGTGAAATTATTTTTAAAGTAGTTATCAAACAAGATTGCAATAGTTTCTGGTTATGTCCAGTGTGTTTCTCTTTTATAAATAGACGATCTCTTTTATAAATAGACGATCCCCGGCATTCAACTTAAATTTGACTAACAGTTAATATATGACACCATGACTGATCAGTTTTCAACGACATTTTGATCAAAATTTAACGTTGAAATAGTTGCGGGGTAATTTCTCAACGTTGAAAAAGGACCCATGGGGTCAATTTTTAACGGGGTCAATACTTAATGTTACAGCGGCGCTACGATACGCCACGAATGTTTTGAACATGTTTTCTTCTTTTTCCGATCGATAAGGATCACCCAAGATTCTTCAAGATTCACACAGATGCCGGCGCGTATGTGTTCACGCATTACCACGCTTCACCAAGATTTTGTAAATCGTGGGCAATCGTAGCCAAAAATCGTGACTGGGTGACCGAGGCTTAACCCACAGACAACGCATATGGTATTTAATTTGCGATTTAAAAAGACGACACAACAAATGTTGTTTGATAAAAATACATTAGTATGTAATACTAATAAGCACTAGAAGAGCGCAAACTTCCACTAAGATGGTTATTCTTACTTAACGATTAAATTTTCCAGGGGACCTCCCATGCCATATCTCATAAATATACGAGGGTTGTTCGGAAATTTCGGGACAAGTGCTATTACTATTCAATGTTTAAGTATTTTTGATGAAATTTTGTAGATAGCTAGCTGCATGCACGGTCAGTCGATATATTGCATTTATTTTATTACTATTCTAAAAGCCTGCTAGTTCTTATCGCCATAGCAACGTCATGTCGACGTGAGCGGGCCAGCTTGGAGTAGTTGTCGAAATACCCTGTATTCCAGGGATTGATGCGACCGTAACAATTACGTACGCACGCGTTATTCCTCAATACTGTATGACGTTGTATATACAATAAAAAAGATTCCTGCACGCAGATGGTGATCCAGATCGTAACAAAAAGCTAAACATTTTTGTTTTTTAGCCCATTTCTAATTTTCCAAGAAAAGTCTGTGCATATCCGGGCCCGAATCGGAATGTATTTATCATGTCCAGCCTTTTAAATCAAAGTGACTTGAGTTATGAGTTGATTGGTTAATTACATGTACCTCCGCCAAGGGGGGGGGGGGGGTTAGCATTTGTTACCATTGTCTTTCGCCCCACTGGCCGAAGGCCAGCGACCTTATGCCATGGCGGTTCGTCCGTCGTGCGTTCGTGCGTGCATGCCTGGGTAGAATTTCATTCACAGAAATTATCCTTGGTTGGTCCTCTGCCAAAGATGGTACCGCTCCGTTGAAAACATGGCTGCCAGGGGGGGGGTGGGGCCTTTTTTCCTTATATGGCTCTGTTAACAAATTGCAATCTTTTTGTCAGGAACCACTGGTTGGGTTCCCAAATAATTTCACAGAAATGATCCTTTGGTTGTTCTCTACCAAAGTTGCTCAAATAGTTCCGCTCCGTTAACAAATGGCCGCCAGGGGGTGAGGCAATTTTCCTAATGTGGCTCTATTTAAAACTTCATGTTAGAAAGCACTGCTTGGATTTCGAAATAATTCCACAGGAATGTTCCTTATGTAGTTCTGTACCCAAAAATCGTAAGACAACATGGCCGCCCGAGGGCTTGGCCTTTTTTTCCATATAGCATATCAGGGTCCTTTTGCTTCTGACACTCCTTATTTAATAAGCCAGTGGAGCGATACAGGCACTCGTGTGCCTCTTCTTCTGTTTATCACTTTGCCTGTCTGCTTGTAAGTTAGAAACTTTACGCAATTATATATGAACAGATCTGCCTACCATTTTCTGGAACGGTTGGCAATAAGCTAGTGACTATTTTCTTATTTTTTTGGTAGTGATCCGCATTTCGGTAGGTATCCAGGAATCTTTTTAGTGAGTCTTTATTTTTGCCAGATAGTGAAAGGTAGGTAACCTACCACTGGAAATTTAAATTGTTAAGTAGGGTTACCTTCTATGACAGAGCTTTTCTCTCTCCGAGTGCTTTCTTGTTACATTTGCTTCTTTTGTACACACGAGGTTGATTTAAGAAATAATTTTCGATTTATCGTTGTTTATCGGCCAATAAGCAACGATTTTGAGTTTAAATTGCTGCATAGCCAGGTATCAGAACAACAAAGCAAAGAGTTGTTTATTGGCCGACAAACAACGATACTGCGAACATTATTTTGATTCTAACATGATTTGACATACATTTTTGCAATTGTAATTGGAACTACCTTTTACTTTGCTGCGCTCAGAATCGGGACTTCTTTTTGCGTTGTTTATTGGGTAGTTTAACAACGATAATGTAATTCTTTGTCTATAGAAAAATTTAAGTATCATATTAGAATGTTATATATAACACGAGATGCCGCTGTAATTTGCCCTTGAATAAATGTCCAGAACTTGGAAACAATGCAAATTGCATAAGAAAATTCAGCAAAGGCCATTAACTCCAAAAATGTTGCGTCCCCCAAAAGAATTAAGCAAAATGATGTGCAGTAACTCAGTAACTCCAGAAAGGCTCAGGAAACAAAAATGTTTATTGTATTTGTTTACTTCCTATTAAAAATAAACACCCTACATTTTTATATGAAATTTTATTTGACTGAATACATGTTAACTACTTTGAATCTAAACATTAATAAAATACGTGCACATAAAGAGATAATAAATTAAATAACTATATAACTATAACTATATAAATAAATGTGTCTAAAATAATATATTTCACAAAAGAAGTATAACAAATATACTTTTCAAAGTCCTTTATGCATTCACGCAATGGCTGACATTGTCTGCATATTTCCGCTTATTATAAGTGTTTTTAGCTCACCTGAGCGCGAAGTGCTCGGTGAGCTATTGGTATAGGGGACCTCTCTGGCGTCGTCCGTCCTTCTGTCGTCAAGGTGCCGTCAACAATTTGGACCGTTATCGCGATAAAGACCACATTTTTTTATTCAATCTTGACCAAAATTTCACAGTTTGTGTATGACCATAAAATCTTGGATGAGTTCGATAATGGGCCCAATCGGACCAGTAACACAAGAGTTATTGCCCCTTTTTCATGCAAAAAAAAGTGCAAAAGTGCCCTTTTGCAATTTATAGCCTTTATTTTCCATCCAATCTTAACCAAAATTTCAAAGTTTGTGTATGACCATCAAGTCTCAGGAGACGCCAAAAATGGGCCAGATCGTGTTTCAAACACCAGAGTTATTGCCCTTTGTTTATTAAAAAAATATACAAAAATGGACATTCTTCAGGATAGAGAGACATTTTTCACCAAATCTTCACCAATCTTACACAGTTTGTCTATTACCATGAGATTACAGTTAAAGACGAATATAAACACGTCTAACTTACTTTTCGTAAGAAGGTCAATTTTTGTTTTATTAACAGTCATGTTGGTAACATGGCTTAAGGTCATTATGTTGCTTTCTGGGGATATTGAATTAAACCCAGGCCCTGTAACGAGTAGTTCTCTAGATTCCAGCGCCACGGAGTACAACACACTGAATTGCCTTTTAGCAATGCCTAATAACTTTTCGTTTATTCAGTATAATGTGCAGAGTATACGGAACAAACTAGAAATTCTTACAGCAGAACTCTAAAATTTTGATGTATTATCTTTTACTGAGACGTGGCTTAACAACTCTATTGAAACTGACGAACTCCTTATCCCCTCTTATCACTGCCCCGAACGAAAAGATCGAATACATGATAGCCATGGTGGGGTTATGCTATTTGTTACAGATTTTATCCATTACGATCGTAGACCTGACCTTGAACCTATTGCATTAGAATGCATTTGGATTGATCTCTACCTGCAGAGTAAGAAGCGTGTTTTATTTGGTTTATTTTATAGGCCACCAAACGCAGATGCATCTTATACTAACTTAATTGATGACTCTATTGGTCTAGCAATCGAAATCGGGATATCTGACATCATAATAACCGGTGATTTTAATATGAATAACAGTCAGCCAACATTAGTACGACAACTTGACTCTTGGTGCCTTGAGCACAGTCTTGTTCAAGTTATTAAGGAACCAACGTATTTTACGGAAAGATCCTCGTCAATTCATGACATTGCTAGTAAGCAACCCCAACAGCTTGATATTATCAGGTGTTGGTGATCCTTTTCTTGACCAACAACAGCGCTACCATTGTCCTATATATGGTTTATTTAAATATAATAAGCCAAATGCGAAAGCATACGAGCGTCATATATGGAAATATAAGGATGGTAACTACGTTTTGCTACGTGAAAGTTTATCTGCATTAAATTGGAATACAATTAAAAGTACTAATGTGGACACTTATTGCACTAATATCACCGACACTATTACTCGTAATGCCAAACAATGTATCCCAAATAGGTTAATAAAAATCAAACCGCGTGATGCTCCTTGGTTCAATACACATATACGTCGTATGATAAGAAAACGCAAACGGGTTTACTGACTTGCGAAATCCAAAAACAGTAATTATCAATGGTCTAAGTTTCGTACAATTAGAAACCAGACAATATCACTAATTCGACAAGCGAAAGATCAGTACTACGACAGTCTAAGCGAAAAACTTAAACAAAATAATAACACATCTAAGGACTGGTGGAAAATTCTCAAGTCATTTATCAATAAACCAAATAATAACATTAATACTGCACTAATAAACCCCGTCGACAATTCCACTGTTACTGATTGTTTTGAAAAGGCGAACATTCTTAATAAATTCTTTCAAAGTCAGTCAGTCCTTGACATTGACAACGAGGACACACCGGAGCTTACTTATGTACCAATTGCTAACTCACTAGAGACTTTTATTATTACACCTTCTGATGTCCATGACATTCTAAAGTCACTTTCAGTTGACAAAGCATCAGGACCTGACGGTATAAGTAACCATATTCTAAAAGAATGTCGAGCTGAACTGTCCATTCCCTTAAGTGACTTCTTTAACTTCTCACTTAACAAATGTATAATGCCAGACTGTTGGAAAGAGGCTAATGTCAGTGCAATTTTTAAAAAAGGTGATCCCAAAGTTGTGTGTAACTACCGACCAATTTTACTGCTTAACACGATGGAAAAAGTGTTTGAAAAAATAATTTTTAAACATGTATACAATCACCTTGTAAGTAACAAAATACTCACCTCATTTCAGTCTGGATTTTTGCCAGGAGACTCGACCACTAACCAACTCACTTATATATATGATACGTTTTGCAAAGCCCTTGACAATGGATTAGAGGTTAAAGCTGTCTTTTTTGACATCAGTAAAGCCTTTGATAAAGTCTGGCACCAAGGTCTTTTACTTAAACTCCAAGCAATTGGTATCCGCGGGAAGTTGCACTTTTGGATTAAAAATTACCTAAATTGTAGACGTCAACGTGTAGTGCTTCCAGGCGCCGTTTCTAACTGGGCCTCACTAGAGGCTGGTGTTCCCCAGGGCTCTATACTAGGGCCCCTATTATTCTTAATCTTTATAAATGATATTGTTAACGACATCCAAAGTAATATTCGTCTTTTTGCTGACGACACATCCCTTTACATTATTATAGACGAGCCCTACCATTCAAATTCAATATTACAAAATGATATCAACAAAATATCCAATTGGGCCTCAAAATGGCACGTTTTATTTAATCCCTCTAAATCGGAAACACTTACATTCTCCAGAAAACAACAACCGAATCAATATAACTTCACAATGCTTTCCAAACAAATACCGGTTGTTAGCTCCCACAAACATCTAGGAGTCGTCCTGTCGAACGATTGTAAATGGCACATACATATCAAATATATAACTGATAAAGCATGGGGTAGAATTAATATTATGCGCAAACTAAAACTTAAGCTTGATCGAAAATCGCTAGAAATCATTTATATATCCTTTATTCGCCCGTTAATGGAATATTCTGATGTAATTTGGGACAATTGTACTCAAGCAGAAAAACATGAACTTGACAAAATTCATTACGAAGCAGCGCGAATTGCCTGCGGAGCATCCAAACTAGTGTCTACAAATGAATTGCAAAAAGAAATTAACTGGGAACCCCTGCAAGACCGACGCGATAAACACCAACTCATATTATTTTATAAAATGCAAAACTCACTTAGCCCTCAGTATTTGACCGACCTTGTACCCCGACATGTTGGATCTATTGCTAGGTATAATCTTCGAAATGCGAATGACTTAAGAACATCCGAGTTTAGAACAACCCTTTACTATAATTCATTCCTACCCGCAGTTATCCGAAAATGGAATATCTTACCAGACGATGTTAAAAGTAGTGAATCGTTGAATATCTTTAAATCTAAACTAAATAGAAGCTTAGTTAAAACACCATCGTACTTTTATGTAGGTAAACGTTATTTTCAAATAATTCACACGCGTTTAAGGACCAAATCAAGTGCGCTAAATGAACATCTTTATGCGAAAAATATCATTGCGTCGCCTCTTTGTTCGTGTGGAGCTATTGAATCTAACAATCACTTCTTTTTCATATGTCCAGATTATAATGAAATTCGCACTACATTAATTAACAACATTTTGAGTATAACCAGCGACGTTGATCTCGATACACTTCTTTTTGGATGTACGTATCTCGACGAAAAAGAAAATTCTCAAATATTTCTACGTGTCCAACAATATATCAACGAATCCAGGCGATTTTCCTAACAATCTGTTACTGACTCTGTCACGAGTTGTTGCTGCCTCATGTTCTAGTCCTTGCATGAACAATCCTTCATCCTTAAATTTGTTTTTCAACACTTTCCATATTTATCATGTATAGTTCTTATCTCTGGCATATTCTATGAAAACGTATTTTTAAAACACTGCCATTTATTGTGTAAATATTACTCCAAGGAGAGAAACTATATAAGAATTATTTCTTTCGTTTCAATCCTTTTCTAACAATGACTGTATTGTGCATGTTTGATATACACTGTATTTGCCAAAAGAAATAAATACGTTTAAACTAAACAAGATCGGATCAGAAACAACAGAGGTAATGCCCTTTGTTTGTGAAAAAAATACGCAAAAAAGGACATTATACAGGATAGAGACTTCATTTTTCATCCAATCTTCACCAATCTTGCACAGTTTGTCTTTGACCATAAGATTAAATGTGAAGTCGAATATAAGCAAGATTGGACCAGAAACACCAGAGATATTGCCCTTTGTTTGTGAAAAAAATATGCAAAAATGGACATTATTCAGGATAGAGACTTCATTTTTCATCCAATCTTCACCAATCGTGTACAGTTTGTATATGAACGTAAGACTATAGGTGAAGTCGAATATAAGCATGATCGGGCAAGAAACACCAGTTATTGCCCCTTGTTTTTGGAAAAAAACATCAACAAGTTATCAATGATTGGCTTGCACACACGATTTTTGATTCAGTGTTGACCAAACTTACACGGTTTGCGCATGACCATAAAAATTGATTGATAAAATTTTATTTCCAACAGTTGCAAGACTTGCATGCATTTATTTGTACATGCAACTTTGATGTCTTCATAGCCTGCATTAACATCATTTATCATCATTGGAAAGAAAATTATCAAAGAGAAAGCAAAACTTTACCTTATAGCACAGCCATCGCAATTATCGCATTGCAGCTAGTTTTCCAAAACTGTTTGCCAAAAGGAAATCAAAATCTACAGTTTGTGCATTTTCCAGAATTGTCAATGACTTAATGAAAAAGGGTCAGGTAAGAATAGCGAGAAAAGATTATTTGAGAACCATTAGCAAAAAACGGACATCCACTACCCACCTCATACTTTAGTTAGCCAATTGCACTAACCGATATTTAAAATCAAAATTAATCCTACCCCCCTCTGTGTATTGTTCTGATACCTTAATTTTCAAACCTGTCACAACAGTATGGTCTTCATCTGTACCAGTTCTCAGGTGAGCACTTTGGGCCATCATGGCCCTCTTGTAATGTGTTTATTCTTTTCTTCACTAGGCTTGAAACCATTTACCCATCTGTCGCCGAATCTGGGCGCTCAACGTGTTCGCCATGAACGTCAGCAAAATCTGCGAAAGGTCACGGATAGTAAATTTAGTAGAATCAGACTGAGGGGTTTACAGTTATCTGCTATCTAGGTTGGAGCTAAGAAGTAACATAGTCAAACCTTTTTTGGGGAAATATATCTCATTTTCAAAAACAAATCTAGAAATTTGAGTAGCCATCGGGTGGTTTAGCTACCGTTAGCGCTAACATCGGCTATCAAACAGAAGGCACACAAAACATTTTCAATAATGAACCAATCACTATTTTCCCCCAAAGGGGAGCTGCGGGCTGACCCAGAGGAATTTGACTAATTGTGTTATTTGGGGATCAAATTACCCACCCTAGAGCCAAGCAATTTTGTCTCAATCCCCTCATTGGGAGAAGCAATAGGTGTATCAAATGGCCCGGATGCCAATATTACCGGGATCTTAAATCCGACCAAAGTCTATTTCCACGAGACCCGGAATCATTCGGCGTGTCGAATCCCGACTGTCCAGAATCGCTTTCAGTTTAAAGTCCCGTTTATGCCCGCCGCCGGGGAAAATATTGATAGGTGCATAACTACGCACTATTTTTCTAGAGATAAATATTCTGTGGCGGCTCATTGATTTTTATATCCGTCTGTTGGGCAAAGCATAATATGAAAACGGAAGTTGTATCCGCCCTACATCATACTGTTTCTATGGCAATTGATGTGAAGGCCAGTATTGCACCTCCAAGTTCAGTGGGGAGACCCCCCCCACAATTGCACAGAGGCCCACATTTGGTAATCCTTAGTTGCTCCAATGTTTCAGGGTCACTATCCTCACCTGCGGTAGGAAGATCCCTATCATTACGCTGCCAACCACCAGGACGTTGCTGTGCATGATGTCAGATATCACCTTGAAGCACCCGTATATGTAAATTGTAGTTGCCCGTATTGCATCCTGTATTGTAAATGAATAATATTCGGAATAAAGGACTTCATCGCCATCATAAGTATCAGCAACAACGCCGGAGAACATCAACGTTACGAAGAATCACAATACAATAAATTTCGCTTAATAGTACAACCTTGAACACATATTACTACAAAACTACACCGTGTTTATTGACTACTACTACATTAGTATTTAAATAAGAACAATTACAGACTATATAGTCAAAATTATGCATGAAATTCTTACTAAAATATGAACGCTGCACAAAATTATTACGGTACCTTCTCGGAACTCTGCATGTTTAATCCACATGCGTGATTTGTTATGCCTCCCTGCAAATAAAATACAAGATGGAGCCACTTAACATTGTTTAAGCTTTGTTTACAAAGAAAGGAATTTTCAAATAGAAAGCATAAGTCCAGGCATTATTTGCTTTGCAGTACCCAGATATGAATTTTGAACATGGAAACAGCGCAATTGTTTTGAAACTTGTCCACATGTCCCACTATATGAACAATCAAGCGAATAATGCAATTATAAGTCCATGGCTGTGAAGTTTAGAAACAAAACATTAGTGAACTACTAGTAGAACACTTGTTAACTGATGACTATGGTACGAGGTGAGTACAAATCAGTTTAAGTTGACCGAGCTTACAGAAATTTGACAGTTTTGCAGAGATGTATCCTGGCGTACTGAACTTTGACCAGACTATCGGAAGTTCGACCTCATTTAACCCAGCATTTGGCAAGGCTTGGAGGGATTCGACCTGATTTACACATAATTGACCCGACATACTGAAGTTTGGCCAACATATAGACATGCGTATTGACCATAATTAAACAAATCACGTATCGTAAAAATATTAGACCACTACGTGACACTGAAATTAAACATGACTTACAGAAATTGTACACAACTTGTATATTAAAGAAGGTTTAATAACAATAGAAGTTAGGAATATACTGTATGGGGACAAGGAGGGTCTCTAAAGAAACGTTGTGTCTAAACCGGTCTAACAGACCTGTGTACTAACGCTCTAAGCATTATGGATATGCGCTACTTTCCAGCTCGTTGATTTAGCATCGCATTGGGCTTTGATACCAGTAAATGAATGTGTTTCCCTCCGTGTTACATTCGAAATATTGCCTTTTACTAGAGTTCCCTTTTTCTTCTGCTATGAAAAGCATTTAGCAATGTCAGACACGCCGTTTGTGGTTATTTCTAATAACCTCTCTGTGTTTAAAACATTTTTGTGCATTTCTTTGGATGCTAACTTGAAAGATCTTTTGGGGTGTGTTTATTGTGGCATGGGGCTTTTGTGGAAATATGACTGCCGAAACCATAGTTTCTACCGGTGTCTGCATTCAGGGGAGACGCATTTTCTTAGAAGTAACATCCCATATATTTGTATTGAAATTTTTGGAAGAGGAAAGATTCATCTTTAAACTGACAGCAAGCTTGCACAATCTGAAATCTGATAGTTCGCCGTTTTATATTGGGACCCTATGGGAATTGGAATTACTGGTATCTAACCTGGAATTTTCACACAAAACGAAAGTGAAAGTAACTTTTTTGTAATAAACACGTTAACAGCGTTAAACACGAACTACTGGTATTTTATTTAACAGAAATATATTCTACTATCAGTATTAACTTTATATTAGACTGATTAATGGTATCAATAAAGTCATTTCATACAACAACTTTCATACGCGGGATTACTTCATGCATAAGCACATTTCGCCGTTTGGGACAAAATAGTGCGGTGAAGTACAGAGGTTTGGCGTGTGACGTCATCCTCTGTGTATAGAATAGAAAAGAAATAATGAGTTTTACTCCCTGCCTTTATTGATAATGAAAACGTGTTCGATTCTCGTTAATATAGTGGTTTGTTTGGCATGCCGAGTTTTACAATCGTTTAAAGAATGGTTTACGGTAATCTACATTATGTCTGATACAGCCAAAACTTTCAGGTTCATCATAGACATGAATTATTTGAATGTGCGAAAAAATGTTCCATGTCTGGGACAAGGTGAACATTTGTCGCTTACTAAATAACTATGTGCCTAGCAAAGATTAACTTTAATATTTATATATGTAAAAATATTGTAAATCTTGAAGGTATCATATATTAAGAAATACTTTGTGCTTTTGTATGGTTATGTCGAAATTAAACCCGGGACACAATTATCATTGAACGCGCCGTGTGTAGCAAAATGACAATAGTAGTATTCCGTGGCAAGAATTTGGAAAAGTCCTTATTAAATAAATAAATGTTACATTATTGAATCGATTTCCTCCGTTTAAACACACCGTTAGCACACGAATAAGGGATCTACACGTACAAAACAGGTAAGCTATATTAACAGTTCCAGTAAATATGTAATAACATATTTCATAAAGAAAACGTTGATTAAAAAAATATGATTTTAATCATATAATGACAATGGATTTGAATGATGCACTTATGGAAATTTTCGTATTTTTTTAATTTGAGAGAAAAATGTTAGGTAATGTTAATTTAATTACCTATTAATTTACTCATACTTTATCGAATACAAGAAGAAATAAAAAACCTATGATATATTTTTACCAATAGAAAATGCATCTTTTATTCATCGCTAATATAGTATTGTCCTATACAGTGATTGCACACGTATGACTTACGGTTGTTGCGTTTTTACAGCAAGAATAGGGTACCGCACAGAACAGTGTATTCCGTAATTTCATTTTGGCCGTTACGTTTACACAGTTGTAGTATTCGTTGGCTGACCAGTCCTTGTATCCGAACTCATCGTTGGAAGTACCACAACACCCGAACTGAAATAATTAAGGGATAACTTTCGATTTATCGTTGTTTATCGGCCAACTAGGCGAGTTGGTTGGTGATTTCTTTTTAAGCAGATTATCCTGGAAAACACAACATACTAAATTGAGTTTATGCAAACATGCTATAATGAGTTTATGCAAGCAACAGAAACATGGTGTGTCAATATTTCAAGAGAATCTATTCAAGATTTAAGAAATAATGTTCGATGAATCGTTGTTTATCAGCCAATAAACAACGATTTGGAGTTCTGATGCGTAGGCGTTAGCCCGAGTTGTTTAATAGCCACGCATCAGAACGACAAAGAGTTGTTTATTGGCCATATAAACAACGATAATGCGGAAATTATTTCGATTCTAACATGATTTGACATATATTTTTGCAATTGTAATTGAGACTACTTTTTACTATGCTCCGCTCAGAATCGGGACTACATTTTGCGTTGTTTATTGGTAGTTTAACAACAATAATTTTGTTGTTTGTCTATAGATTAAAAACGAAGTATAGTACATCGCAAACGAATATTTCAATCGTGGTCGTGAAGTCAGATTCAGGTTCGCGTAGTTACTTGGCATATCTACAGGGAGTGATAGCGGCGGGTACTTTATGGCGAGTGACGCCATGTTATTCCCTGGCGATAGTGAAATCACGTCTGACCAAAAAGACAAAAATTACCATTGAAATATAAAAATGGCAAATATACATGTATAACTTATTTTACGTAATTGTTCCTTTGGTTGTTTGGTTCACTTCACTTATTTTAAGTTTTTATTGAACAAAACATAAATATAAACTCGTTTTACCGTTTCTTGGAACGTGTTAATTAAATATTTCAGATCATCATCTTCGTAATATCTTTCTATAGCATTCTTTAGCTTCTTTTCCGGATACAACCCGAGAGTTTGTAGGGTATCCGGTAAATAGACCGTCACAAAGATGAGGATAACAAACACTAATTGCAGGAGGAATAAGAATACCATGAATCCGGTGTACTGAAAGAAAAAAGGAAATTTTCCTGGTAGTAAAGCGGACGTTTTAGTTCATGCGTATTTATTTAGACAAACAAGCATATGATGACATGTTATTATCTATAATACATTGTACAAACTGGACTAGAAAACAAGGGTCAGCAACGCTTATACTAAGTCTTTTCCAGGTGAAGCATATGTTTTGGAAAGTAACTTTAAAATAAAAACAAGACATGATCACACATTATTAATTAATCCGATCAATTATTTGAGGTAATTTGTTATGCAGTGGTGTAAAGGATGCAATGTCTGCAGTGCTACCAAACCATGGCACAGTTCAGGCGGTAGACACACGGTGTGTCAATATTTCAAGAGAATTTCGAGGGTTGAACACCAAAAGGTACCAACAGCTATTGATTTAAATGGCAGTCGGAACCTTCTGGGTTTCAACCCCTAGATATATTAAAGATTCAAGTAAGTAGTTGCGGTCTTGGTTGGAAAGTAATTCTTAGCGGAACTGAATTAGCTCATTTCACTTCAGTCTTTCAATAAGGATCACAATAAATAAATAAATAAATAAATGAATGAATGAATAAGGACCCGAATTAAGGCAGACTTGTTACCACTTTAAGGGCAATCCAGTTCTCTCTGAAAGCGCCCCACCATCCTGCCAACGTTACAGCGAATGCTATGCAACCAACCAGGCACAGAATGATGGCTGGGTCAAGAAAGAAGTCATACGCGTCCTTGACCTTTTTGTCCTTTGTTTCAATAGCCCAGCCCATCAGGCCTATCAGGACTGCGGATAAAATCTGAGAGAAAAAACTAATAAACACACAATGTACAAGCTATTTTAAGCATGACCAAACAGAAAAAGAAACATTTTAATGGTATACGAGAATATGAAAAAAAGCGAATACAACAGTTTTTACTTTCTTACCCATATGATAAAGTTGATGAAAAACAGCACATATTTTAACACCAGGCTCACTTCTGATTCGGACTTACGACGGACCAATTTTACACGAACAAGCATTGTTTAAATGGTCCTGAAATGGAAATTACTTGTCAGATTGGGTATAAGAAGGGAAATTAAGAATCAAGTGTAATAGTAAATGTGAGCGCTCATACTGTACGCGCGTTATTAAACACGTCTATATGTACGTTGGTAAGTGTTTAATGTGAACGCTATAAGATAAGGTACACGTTACCTCTGACATGTGGACACTCATAATAGTGTAAGTGTGCATGTGGACGCGTATAATAGTGTAAGTGTACATTTGGACTCTTATAATGGTGTAAGTGTACATGTACGCTTAGTCATTCGCACTATTATAAGCGTCCACATTATGATAATGCAAGTGACTTAGTGTAGATGTGGACAGTGGCACGAGTGTTACTGAATATGTGAGAACTGACCTGAGTGTCCCTGTAGATGTAAACACTGACACGAGTATTGGTGTATATGTGGACACTGACTTGAGTAATTGTGTATATATTAACACCAATGCATGTTATTATGCGTGTTTACGTTGACAGTATTTGATTAAAATGTGATTTAAACCTTTCAAGATATTGATCCGAAACTATTAATACAGGTGTAAAACAAATAACTGAAGTTGTATCAGAAGTGGGGAATAACTCCGTCGTTATCAATAGAACACTAAAACATCACTTATTAAACTGACGATCCTTAATAGAAGTGATTTAATAATTTATTAAAATAATTAAATCATAAAATGAACACATACATGTGTTTTAATTAGCAAATCTCAATACAGTCAGACATACTTATCTTGATCCCCGGTCAAAAACTGTTGCATTTAGATAACCTTTCCAAACAACGTTAACACGTCTAACGACATTATTTCACATTATCATTCACATATTGTTTTAATAAAAACACTGTAGGGCCATATTTTTCACAAATTATATTTTTCACATCTGTGAAAAATAGGATCTCGTTCTACACAGTGGTGAAAATTGAAATCATATTCTTCACACATCGCAGCCATAGTATTCACATTTTCTGTTAAGTTTATGATCGCATTCAGTTTTTGATATCCAATGAAATCATGTGAGAAATATGGTTTGTGAAAATAGCACCAAAGTGTATCACAAATTCGTCAAAATTGATCACATTTTAAAATATATTTCCTTGTTTGAACACAAGAATGGAATTAATATGAACAACTAATGGTATAAAATTACACTCAAATCTTTTGTCAAAATCTATTGTCTTGATTTGCCAGTTAATGTACGTATTGGTTTTGTCATAACCCAATATTCAATCTAGATATGCGTCATTTGTTAACCATACGTTATATACCTTTTTTTTATGTTAAAGGCAGATGTGATTTGATTAAGTTTGACAGTAATTCATAAGAATTCAACCAATTGGCTGAACGAAAAAAAATTTGACAATGTGAAAAACTGAGTTGGAAAGCATACAAAAATGGGAAATAATGACTTAGGTGTTTTTACCAATATTTGTTAAATTAGTGTGCATGTACTCAATTTCCACAGTTAAAATACCGTTTTAAAGTAGGTACCCACTATGAAGATGACATTTAATAGTTTTGCAGGTAATCATTTGCTTTAGCTTGTACCACTGCTATTCATAAATTGGGAAAATGTAAAAAAAAAAAAATCATCGACTCATAGTTTTTTTTTCCTGCCATCAGGTTTCGAAAGATCATGGGGACGCTAAACATAGAATCAAATGTGTATGTCCTTTTGTATCGTAAGCCTGTCGGTACACGAGTACGTACGATGTCCTTAAAGTGAACGAACACACTGTTTTGATTTTCGTATTTCGTAATGACTAAATAATAATTCGTTTTACGAAATAAGATCTCATTTTTTATAAAATAGGATTACGTTGTTTTTTTTTTCATGATAAGGCCAGGACTTTTTGATTTTACGGTTTACAAAACCGGCGAACATAAATTTTCCGAAAGTGAAAAAAAAAAAAATTATAAATACGATTTTTTTTGTACCGATGGGGGACGAAACGTTAAAATTTTCGAAATATTTTGAGTACGAATATAATAATTTGCTCGGTAAGTCCGTTTACTTCCGTGAAACTGCTTTTTGTTTTTGACGGTATCACACGATGATTGCCGATCGAGATCAACAAATTGTTCCGGAATTTCACGGACAATTTTTTTAAGCAAGGCGTCCGCCGTTGTTTATGTACATGTATGCCATGCAAAACCCGTGTTTTCTACAAAAGAGTGCGAAATGTCTGCTGAAACACGACGTCACGTTCCATGCATGGAAAGCGTGCGTGTACCGATCATGTGCTTTACTAAATACAGGTCTTTAAAGACATTGGGTGTCCTAGTTTCCCGTCAAAGGAATGTTAATCCCATGCATGATTTTTGCAGGGAGAAATCCCGTTATTGTGGTCAGTGAAGTGTTTCAAGTTTGAGGGTCGTCTTATAAATCTGTACTAGTATCCAAAATTGAACAAAAAGATTGGTACAGCAAATGGAGAAAAAATAGGTAAATTATAAACAAATTGGCGTGGTTTTTCCATGCAAATTTACTTATTGGTGGACAAAAAATTAGCAAGTGATTTTTAGTTCGTAAATTGTTGAATTTATTATATATAGTAAACTTCTAATAATTTTCAACATGTTTAATAGATGGCCCTTAAAATGACTTGTCCATTTGATGACAGTTAATATTACTGTTAGAAGTACAGTTATTCATGGAAAGAATGAAACATGAGAAAATCAACACTGTTTTTAACAATAGAGCGACATTTGTCTTGAACATTTGACGCGCAGGCACGATGTGCATGAGGAAAATTTCCCGCCGTTTTTGCAAGAACAAAGCATGTATATAATATAAATATATTTTAATCAAGATCTTTACAATTCACCAATTATCCAGTCAGTACTATTTTCAACAGCTGTAACGATTAAAACAGTGTTAAAACACTAAATACATGCCCATATTAATTAATCGAATAAAAAAGGCTCCATCAGTAGATCGAGTGTAACCTAAAGATTCGAGAACGACGAGAATAGTGGGTTTGGACATGACGTCACTGTGCGAATGTGATGCGCACTGGACATAAACATCCGGAAAAAATCATTACTTTCAGTTTCGCAACAACCATGATGCTTTTGCTTTTAAAAGGCTAGAGGTATGCCATTCAAACGGTGATGTTTCGTTTATTTCATTTTGTTTAAACTTGTACAAAAAATTGAAAACATCTTAGCCTTAAATTTAATAGCTAAAACGCACCAGATAACGTCATTTGACACATGCCGCAAAAAAAAATTACGTATGGAGGGGATACCCCTCCCTAACCCACCCCTCTCCGGACGGGGACGCCAAAAAAATCCTGTGGAAGGCACTGGATGTATATTTTCAGGTGGCATTTGTAACAAATAATATCATTAGTAAAAAGATCTTCTTGCGGGCACATCGCAACGAGGATGTGGGGACAGACAGCTTTGTCTCGTATACACTTAAAAGAGAAAGTCATGGTTGCATTTTGTTGATGATATATATTTTCGTGACACAATGAGAATTTCTTATTTGCCATGTATTTTGTTTCTGTCACAATTGTAATGCAATAATTTAACACACACTAGCAGTTCAGTTTATATTTGATAAATTTCATATATACATGAAGATTTAGCACTTACACAGAGTTGAATAATTAAAAAAAAAATATGTTAAAACTGGTTTCTCATTTTTTTAATAAGAATTAAGACTTAATAAGAATCCAGACAATTAACGTCATATTATTTGGACTTTTCTCTTGATATAGTTAAATGTAATATGTTTTTCGAGACCTCACAGCAATTATTTTCAAAATTTGCGTTGTGTGGTTAGATTAAGCTCGTTTTGCAAGGTCTGTGTTCGGGCAGTTGTGGATTCCAGTCCTGCACAGGTTAACTCATCTTCTTTTACAAAGGCATCTCACTTTACATTTTGTAAATCCATACAAGTATACAACTTTGTGGTAAAATCAATTTTAATGATGCCGTTAAAATATATGCATCTATTACACTTATTTACTCTGTAAAATTCATAAATACAAATGGTTAAACTGCATATAAAACATTGGTGTAATAAAACAGTTTATACCATGTTTAACGTCTTATTCTAACTTCACATAATAGTGTGTTTTAATGTTGATATTGTTATTAATTATAAATTGCTAATGGGAAATCGTTTGTTGTGTTAAGATTTGAACCCTTTTTTTTTTCTTTTTTTTCGACCTGCCAGTGGACATGTTCCCCAAAAAAATTTGTAAACCAGAAAATAAAAAAGGACTGGCCTAACACATTTTTTACGAAATATTATTGCGTATTAAAGGGACTTGTTCACAGATTTTCGCATGTTTGAAGTATGCCATTAAATGTCTTAACTTGACAGATTTAAGCATCGGAACTAAAAAGCTCAAATATAATAACTAGAAAAGTATTTAGAAAACAAAGAAAAGAAATAAAAAAACACAGTTTCACCGGGGTTAGAACCCTGGACCTCCGGAATAAAAGTATATTGTCTTTACCACTCAGCCATTTTCAATTCTATATGTCAATCTGCATTATTTACTTTATGTTCCACGTGTTGTCAAATATTTAAACGAAAACGACAGAAACACTCCAAATGATTCCTTCGTTTAGCGTTACCACGGAGCCTGTACCACGTGATCTATTTTGTTCTGTGTGGGTCATTCCACCGAAAACAATCCCTTGCTTCATGTAACGTTTTTTTTTAATAATTTCTCTATTAATTCTGAACCGATTTTCACGAAATAAAGACATAATAGAAATACACAATTCCATTATTGTTTCTGGCAGATGCATTTAGCATTTTTCTCAAAAACTGCAACCGCGCATCTTTTTAAACATAAATTGACATGCTATGTGTGGAATATTTTATGTTTAATCGTCAATAAATTTCACAATATTGCTGCTGAAGATGCCAAACGTAGGGCGGACACTGTAATTCTTATCAGAGAAACAGCACAAAAAGTATGTTTGCCCACATACGTCTGATGCCGATTTGTTTGTAGAAAATAAAATATTGCTATGTGTGGGTCACAAATCTGTTATGCTATGTGTGGAATACAGAAATGGTTAGAGCATACCTGCTTATTAATTTACATTAATATGTTGCTTTCATGCATTTGTATTGTTACTGAAAATAAGAATAAAGATTAAGTTGAAAATGAAACTACCCCAGATGAATTTCAAGTGAGGTATTCAAATCATGTAATATTTTTATGTAATTATATTAATACTGGTTCTCTCACTTCAATGATTATGCAATTTTCGTATATACGAGTAGTTTGGGCAAATTTGAAGATCGTTATTTCAAAAATATAAGCATGAATCCAAGCATAATTGAAATTAATACTACTGATTAGTTATTGTAGTTTGCTCAACCACATAATAATTAAAAGCTTGTATATTTCCCGATTACATTTCAGGACCCATTTCTTTGACACGACAGCTCGCAAGAGAGTAAAGGGGCTGAACAAAGAGGAAAATCTTTCTTTGAACATCAATGCTGTCCAGCGTGGATCTCTTTCAGTCGGCTGGGTGACCATCAAGACGAAACGACAGCAAACTCTTGCCCACTACAAGACAAGGACTTGATCTTTTAATCAAAATAGTTTCAGCGTGCAGCATACAATGCAATAAACAGTATGTTTTTATTATGTCTGTTTCCTTGTTTCTCTATTACCAGTTCTATTTTTAGCATAAAGAGAAGATGAATATAATTATATATCAATTCGAAATCAATTTAATCACATACAATCAGACATATATAATCACAGTTAAGTACAGGTATAATCACAAAATCACAAGATCACCAAGTAAAATATTGATTGAGTAATGTTTGATTTAAAACAATCATAAATTCATACGAAATTTCACCTGAATTGATACAAAACATCTAGCCGTTTTTTAAAGCTGCACTATCGCAGAAGAATAGGACAAATATTAGTTTGAATAACTGAATATACACAAACATAGTTTGCACCAATCTTTAAACTTTGAGAAAAACTAATGTTAGATTAATAAAATACATGTTTTAACTGTACATTAAAATGTATTTAAAAACCAGGCTTGTCACACATTTGTATGATATTGCACACAATATTACAAAATAATTTTACTAAGATAAAACAAAAATCAAGTTCTTATAAAACAAAAAGATCATTTCAAATATCTTGTAGATATCTTCGTTTGTAGAATAGAAAATATCGATTCTAAGATTTGTATATTACTTATATTACCAACATATTATAATATAGTATGAACGTTCTTCCATCTGTGATAGAGTGACTTTCAGATTACGTATAGACCGAACAAATTGACGCAGCAGTTACCTCTGTACATTATCAAATTTGAAAACGATGGCACACAATGTCCCATTCATTAATTAACATTACCCTACAAAATGTCTTTAACTTATTTGAACTAATTACATTTCTATATGTTACAGAAAAAAAGTCGTCTTGTAATCGGATAAGTGTAGGATATCAATATGGTGACAATTGTCTATAGCGTATTCCCTTTTAGTGCACATCTTCAATTGGAGATTTGATTGGTTAGTATTGGTAGAATGTTTGCCAATCGAACAGTGTCCTTAAGGAAACAGCACAAAACGTATATGCCTAGTAAATAATTGTTCATTATTAACATTAAACTATTGCAAGTAACGATAGCCAATGTGTTCGGACAATAAATTCTTATTCACACGTAACAATAATTCAGTTTGTATCACTGTGTATACATGTAAGTTGATGTCTATATATACTGCTAATATGTTTATGTTTTGCAGCAATCGTTGCTCTTTTCTTCAGTGTACGTGGACATGTGTTCCCTACATCTTATCTGACACACACTGCATAATCTTCCTTTCTTTCTGTCCATTCGTGGGCTCTGAGAAGGTACCGGTCGGTGAAGGACTTCCAACACTGGGTGCACACATATGACTGCGGTCCATCGTGCGCGCTAGCTCTATGCTGGCGCAGATGGTAGGAATCCTATAGAGAAATACGAGCGTACATTTAAATCCTGCCAAAAACAGTATGTATGTCTAAAGAAAACATAATATATAATCCATAATTATCGATAGGTAGACGTGAATTAGAGGTAGGACTACGACTAGAAAAGTTACGTTCTACTGAAAGTTTTAGATCACGCTGTAACATTAAAGAAAATGGAAAGGAAAAACATGTATTAAATTTGCATCAATACAGGCAAAATATGTGTGCTGTTAATGATTTTAACTAGAAATGAAATTCAAACGATTTGTCGTAGTTTATTCATACGCATTATGTGCTAAACCTTTAAATAGGCAAAGACCAGACCAAGTTCTAAATGAAAAACTATAGCATACCCTTATATATTTTATATGTAGGTAGTTACAATAGAATTGTTGACCCCTCAAGATGAATTTGAGAGAAAAGTACAAGTCCAAAATTAACGTGTAAATAGACATAGAAAAGGCTTGCCGCAACAGAAGTATTTTCAAATGCGCTGAAAAATTCATGTTATTGACCCTCAACTGTCAGTGTTGTAGCGTAAGTTAAAGAAAATTATATTAAATGGCTTTAATGGGAAGTTTGCAATGTCTTAAACGTTTGTATTCCACACATAGCATAACAGATTTATGACCCACATATAGCAAAAAAATCGGCATCAGACATATGTGAGCAAACGTACCTTTTGTGCTGTTTCTCTGGTAAGAATTACAGTGTCCGCCCTACGTTTGGCATCTTTAGCAGCAATATTGTGAAATTTATTGACGATTAAACAAAAAGTATTCCACACATAGCATATCAATTTATGTTTAAAAAGATGAGCTGTTGCAGTTTTTGAAAAACATACTAAATGAACCTACCAGAAACTCTAATGGAATGGTGTATTTCTGTTATGACAGGGCACTCGTCTTTATTTCGTGAAAATCGGTTCAGAATTAACAGAGAAATTATAAAAAAACGTTACCTGAAGGGAGGGATTGTTTTCGGTGGAATGACCCACACAGAACAAAATAGATCACGTGGTACAGGCACCGTGGTTACAAGCGCTTAATTTTTTTTATCAATTTCAACTGATGGTTACTCATAAACGAAACGGTGTTTACAGTATTTCTAGGTCCACAGTGTTATTTTTCTCCCTTGTATTCATTGTTCTTTTATTTTTGGAATCGGTGACAAAAAGTTATAAACTTGACAATTCGCCAACCTGTGAACAGGTCCTATTAAGGAAATAACATTGATTTGTTATGGCGTTTAAACGAAATATTATTGCGTTTGTACGAATTCATGTTTTTCTGTAATCAAAATACGTTTCCTTACGAAATACAGTTTTGTTTACGCAATAAACAAAACAGTACATATTGTATATGTCATGCTTTTTTATCACATGATATATCTTGTTTTCCATGTAATACAACCATTACGAATATTGTTATCTTACACATGTGTAAGATAACATTTTGAGCGTTTTCATTGGCTACATATATTTTACTGACCAATCGCATGACGTTATTTTGGTGAAATGATGTCAATGCAGTAAACAACTTTAAGGATTTATCGACATGCTTTGGTAAAATTAGATGCATTTTTTTCATTTAAAAGCATGTGATAAAAGTATCTGACACTTGTTGTCCTTTCATATCATGTTTTATTGAACTCGTCCAGGAAATTGGTTAGTAAGCTCGCCAAAGGCTCGCTTACTAACAAAATTCCTTAACTCGTTTAATAAAATATGATATGAAATGACAACTCGTGTCAGATCCGACATGTAATAATGTATGTCAAGTCACTTAAGGGGCTCTGTAAGTAGGCCTGAATACCTGTTGCCGGGGTTGGGTATGGTTTAACTTTCAAGCGACGAAGGTGGGAAAAACAACAACTCGTGCATAGGCTGTAAATACTATAATTTTTTATAATATAAAATTATAAATAAACATCTGTATAGATGTAAAGAAGAACAACGAGTGACCTTAAATATATCGAAATACAAAATACATTATGCATGTTGGTTGCGTGTACCGACTACATAGCAATAGAAAAATACAAAGAAAATAAATACAATTATCAAAAAACTAATTTACACACAAATAGAAGATATTACAAGTAATACCGTAATACAAACGCGGCATATAAATTATAAGCTAAATATAAATACCTGTAAATAATATAATTATCTATAATATAAAATTATAAATAAACATCTGTATAGATGTAAAGAAGAACAACGAATGACGTGAAAACGTGATTCGCTGTACTTCAGAAAATCGCAAATGGTCAATTTAAATTTGCATATAAAAAGAAAATCGTGCAAAATGGTGAACTCGAACTGATTTGAAGTGAAACATGGATTAGTTGGTGGTAACAGAACGAATTAGTCTACTTTACTGTAAACTATTGACTACTGGTCACTACTACTTCTAATTATTGAAAGAATTGAAAACATGGGATTTTAAGTGAAAAAAACATTACAACGTACATTTCTATCAATTTATTTCACAATTAATAATTTCATGATAAGAATATAAAATATCGCTGCAACATACACCAGAGTTTTTTTGGCGCCATTGGCAAGGGAGGCAATCGTAGAATAGATTCACCAAGCTATACACACTCCGAGTTGTCTTTCTTCATATAAATTTCATCTGGGTTCTATATTGTTCGTGCACGTGTTTAACTTGTTTATTGATTTCGTAACCGTATTTTCACTGGAATTACACCTACAGCAGTCTATACACAAAGGATGACGTCACTCGTCGAACCTCTGTACTTAACCGCATTATTTCACCCCGAGAGTCGAAATGTTCTAACGCATTAAATAATCCCGCGTATGAAAGTTGTTTCAAGAAATGACTTTATCGATACCATTAATCAATCCAACATTAACTTAATACTGAGAGTAGAATATATTTATGTTAAAAAAATATCAGTAGTAAGTGTTTAACGCTGTATAGCGTGTTTAATTTTTATACCAGAAGTAAAAGGAACTCTTCTAATAAGCAAGATTTTGAATGTACCACGGAGGGAAACTCACTGATAAAATATAAGTTATTTCATGCGTATAATTAATAGCAATAAAACAGATTGGAAACAGAAAGAGTCAAGTGACTTGCAAAAGCAATCGTCTTAACGGAAACATACGAATGTTCACGGACACACTCGAGTACTCACGGAATATAACGATCAAACAGGAATGAAAATAGGATTGTTTCTCCGAATAAAGGCAAATCGGAAAGTAGTAACAATAGTACTAACAATATTATTATTATGCAAAAGAAGCCATGATTAAATATGTATGAACGGCAGAAAAAAACAATAAATAACAATACAACCATTTTCTATGATGATGATGACGATGATGATGGTTATGAATGTGATGATGATGATGTTGACAATGATGATGATGATGACGACGACGATGAAGATGATGTTGATGATGAAGATGATGATAATACTAATAAAATGGTAAACATTTTTATTTACTTGCACCGATATAAAATTTGCTGTTACATGGAAAAAGTTACATGCGTATTAAATATATCTTATGAAAAGAGACCTTGACAACAAAGGTATAGAACAAAATACATAACATGATGGCGCATATCCACGATACTTTGCGTAATTACCATAGATTTGTAACACGGTCATAGTTCAGGCAACATAAACACAATATATTGCTGAGAAGTATTTAAATCGAGATACACAGACGATCTTTTAATGACTGAGTAAGTTTGTATTTCGCAGTTTATTATGTCATTTTGTGTGGACGCAAAATTATGCCTGGAGCCGAACGAGTCTCTTTTCACTCCTACCTTAAAGCTGCTACGTCACAGATTGGGAAAATGAAAAAAAGAAAGAAAAAAAATGTTTCAAATCCAGTAAATTGATATATTATTAGATACAACTGACTGAAAGAACATTGTTGACACATTTACAAAAATTTGAAAAACATTGGTATGATCATTACAGCGCATTGTTTCAACCCGATTTCAAAAGCGTCTCCAGACGCTCTTCAGCTATTTATAATTACCATGTGTCCATATAGCCAAACGATTTTGCTTCTGGAGTTCCGTAGTTTTCAAAACACATCCGAAACAACAAGTAACGCTAAGAGCTTTACAAAACATGTGAACGTGTTTAGCAACACGGTGAGAGGGTCAGCGTCTCATGCTGAGGACCCGGGTTCAATACCCTTAAGAAACTCGGGCATTGTTTCTCTTAAAATTTAGTTTATACGACTTTTTCCAATATATTTCGCGCATTAAAAAAAAAGAAAAGAAATCTATCCATGAACGGGAAAATAAACAGTTTTTTGGCCTCATTCATATATGTCTATTTATTTGTGAAGTAGCTGCTTTAATATGTTTTCTCACATGAATGCCTCAAATAATTAAGTAAGGCCTTTCTCATATAATGCCAATTTTCGTAAAATGGCGCATGCAAGTGGCCAAATTGAATGTGCGGTTTCACCAAATGATAGTGATTGTCCTTGGCGGAGAGTGAAATAAGAGTGAAATGAGAGTGAAATGAGAGTTTGCTCGCCAGTTAGTCTGATTTTAAAATGTACTTTGAATACGAAAACCTTTATATTTTGTCGTTTAAAGCTTTTAGCTTTGGTATCTGTGTACTTTCACATTATACCCTCGCTATGAAACGTCTATATATCATTTAAAACTGTTAGCTTTGAGATCGTTTTTTTAAATATGTTTTTTTTTCGATGTGCATCTTTGAAATGCTGTCAAGTTTGTTTTTTTTGCGATTCGATCGTTGTTTCCATAAAATTGTTTGCACGAAATATAGTGAACAATTTGTTCAAAACGTTTTCTTTCAAAGCAATGGTAAATTACAAACGTTACTGATATTACGCATTAATGATGTCATATCCTGTTGTTGTTTTTTTAACATTACGCCATTTTGTTTGAATGGTACCAAGATGTAGTTTTTTATGTGTCCGTAATTTTGATAAAATCCATAAAGGCGAAATATTGATTTTGAGTGGAATTACAGTGTTGTCAATTGAAGTCCCTGATTGGACATTATACTGAGATTTCTGTCAGCTGATATTATTACGAAGAAGGCCTGTTCCATTTTGCCATCTGTTGCAATATCTGGCCCTTCAGCGTGTTCGCCATCCAGGTCAACATTAACTGCAAGAACAGAAAAAATAACATAAATTTAATAAGGCGACGTGTACACATTACACCATGAAAACACGTTAATGTCCTGTAATAAGTCTTAAAGGTCATAGATATAGGATACGATACTTAACAATATATACTTTTGAAAAACAAGACGATTATAAACAATGCATTTAGAGGATGAAACAATAATTTATTTAGTATACAATACGGAACTTTTATAATCCATAAACCTAGTAGTATATTAGGTAACACAGCCCTTTATGTATATTTAACAATTTAAATTTTGATCTCTCAAGGTCACGACCCCGCTGTTAAACCGAATTTCTCAAGGTCAAGACCCCACGGTTTGACCTTATATCTCAGGTCACGACCCCACGATTTGACGTAATTTCTCAATATCACGACCCCACGGTTTGACCTAATCTCTCAGGTCACGACCCCATGGTTTGACCTAATTCCTCAATATAACGACGCAACGGTTTGACCTAATCTCTCAAGATCACACCCCACGGTTTGGCCTAATCTCTCAAGGTCACAGGCCACAGTTTGACATCATTTCTCAAGGTCACATCCCTCGGTTTGATCTACTTTCTTAATATCATGATCCCAAGGTTTGACCTAATTTATCAAGGTCACGCCCAACAGTTAGGCCTTAATTCTTAATGTTCGACCAACGGGTTTGCCTAATTTCTCAAGGTCACACCCCACGATTTGACCTAATCTTTCAAGGTCACGACCCAACGGTTTGACCTAATTTCCCAAGGTCACGCACTACAGTTTGACCTAATTTTTCAATGTCACGACCCTCACCTGGGGCAGAAAGATTCCCAACAGGACGCCTCCGACCACCAGCACGTTGCTCTGCATCATGTCTGTGATCGCCTTGATGCAGCCGTTAGTGTAGATTGTGGTACCGCGGGTTGAGTCCTAAGGGAGCAAGAGTAATATCTACAGTCAGAATAGCATCTTCAATAATAACATATGAGAACATCTACATCGCTGACATTTGTATTGGACAATAAATTTGAGTTAAAATATTGGACGTCTAAAATCAGCTCCGATATTATGATCATTGTCGTCGTCCTTCTCCTTTGTTCACATTCATAATAATCATTATTATCATTATCCTCCCCCTCCTCCTCATCATCATCAGTATCATCATCATCATCATCAGTATCATCATCATCATCATCATCATCGTCTTCGTCGTCGTCGTCCTCCTTCTCACGAACATCATTTTCGTCGTCGTCATCACTAAATTCATAATTCTAATGGTGGTAAGATATATTTTTCAAAATAACTGTTACATGACCATGTACTTGTAATGTACGGTGTTATATTAACACTTACTTCTTCAGAACTCTGCATGTTCTGTCCACATTGGTAGTTCTTCAAACCTGCATCCTAGAAAAATCATGTAAAATAAACTAAGGTTACAATTTACGCTCACAAACAATTGCTGCTGATCAACTACTTAAAGGAACTATGTCTACGAAAACGTGATCTCCTTCTACAATGTTTATGTTGTTATTTTATAGAAATAAGCAAAACATACAGGATATTTGTTTGTTTTCGGTGTAATAATGAGTTATATCTTCACCGAAGAGGAAGACAAATAATGTTTTCACGAGGCCTTTACGTCGACCTAGTCCCTTTAACACTGGATTCCGATTCAGGTAATACAATCGAAGCGCGATACTACGAAATGACGGGATACTGCGAATAAGGCGGCCTGTCCCGTCCGTTTTTCTACGAATTCGCGATTGAACGAAAGATGCATTACTACGAAAAAAATGTTTTATTCCCATCATAGCGTTTCCAATGAAATGTTAACGCAATAGTACGATTCAGATTGTCAAGGAGAGAGTATCATTACCACATTAATCCAATTTAAACGGTGTAAAGTGTCGGATTATTATTAAAGGACTTTCGTAATTAATATGTCTTTGCGACTTTGATTATTTTTTGCGGATTTTTATACTTTGTTTTTGCTTTATAACGCGAATACATACACACATGTATTGTCAAATGCATTAAGTTTAATTGCATTAATTAAAGTAACCGCCTCCACATGCTGCAAATTAACACTAAATGTTACTTTACTACCGGAATTTCCTAAAGATGCGATACTACGAAAAACGAGATACTACGAACAAACTCTTGTCTCTCGTGACTATTCGTAGTATCGCGTTTCGATTGTATTTAAGTTTCTGCACTGGAATCTGTTTCACGTCCCAAATGCTTAGCAAACACTTCTGTTTCATTAAACGCCATACATGAATATGATTGACTCTTCAATTTGTGTCACGAGTAAAAATATTAAATAAATATCTGAACTAGAGTACAGAGTACAAAATGGATACCGACTTACAGTGATTGAGTTTTTGAAGCAGGAGTATAAAACAGATTCTGACTTACAGTGATTGAGTTTTTGGAGCAGGGGTATAAAACAGATTCGGAATTTCTGACAAATGGTGATTCATTATTTGCAGCAATAGTATAAAACAGATTCTGACTTACAGTGATTGAGTTTTTGCAGCAGGAGTATAAAACAGATTGTGACTTACAGTGATTGAGTTTTTGCAGAAGGCTTATAAAACAGATTCTGACTTACGGTGATTGAGTTATTGCATGAGGAGTATAAAACAGATTGTACCTTACAGTGATTGAGTTATTGCAGCAGGAGTATAAAACAGATTGTGACTTACGGTGATTAAGTTATTGCAGCAGGAGTATAAAACAGATTCTGACTTACGGTGATTGATTTATTGCAGCAGGAGTATAAAACAGATTGTGACTTACAGTGATTGAGTTATTGCAGCAGGAGTATAAAACAGATTGTGACTTACGGTGATTGAGTTATTGCAGCAGGAGTATAAAACAGATTGTACCTTACGGTGATTAAGTTATTGCAGCAGGAGTATAAAACAGATTGTAACTTACGGTGATTAAGTTATTGCAGCAGGAGTATAAAACAGATTGTGACTTACGGTGATTGAGTTATTGCAGCAGGAGTATAAAACAGATTGTACCTTACAGTGATTGAGTTATTGCAGCAGGAGTATAAAACAGATTGTGACTTACGGTGATTAAGTTATTGCAGCAGGAGTATAAAACAGATTGTACCTTACGGTGATTGAGTTATTGCAGCAGGAGTATAAAACAGATTGTACCTTACGGTGATTGAGTTATTGCAGCAGGAGTATAAAACAGATTGTGACTTACGGTGATTGAGTTATTGCAGCAGGAGTATAAAACAGATTGTACCTTACGGTGATTGAGTTATTGCAGCAGGAGTATTTAAAAGAGTCTAATTAACAGTATGTGTGTTTTTACGCGTATACCATAGACAATTACAACTGACTCTCACTTACAGTGATTGGAGTTTTACAACAGGAGTATGGTACTGAACAGAAGAGAGGATTCTGCGCTTTTTGCTTGGTTGTCACGTTTTCACACTTGTAATACTCGTTGTTCGCCCAGTCCTTGTATCCGAACCCGTCATTAGTTGTCCCGCAACACCCGAACTGGAATGACACAGACGTACATTATGTAATCCATAATTGGGTTTACACAAACATCGGACGTGCATGGTATTCGGACATACATATTATTTAGGCATAGTGTATTTGGACGAACTTGGTATTTGGTCATGCATGGTATAAGGACTTTTAAATGTTATTCGGACGTACATATTATTTGGGCAAATATTTCTTCGGACGTACATGGTATTTGGACGCATGTGGTAGTCAGAAGTACATGGTACTGGGACATGTATTACGTGGTATTCTGACGTTCATGGTGTAAGAACGTGCATGCTATATGGACGTACATAGTAATCGGACGTACATGGTACAAGGACATACGTGGTATTCGAACGTACATGGTATAAGCACTTGCATGGTATTCAGACGTACATGGTTTTAGGACGCACGTGGTTTTCCGTAGATGGTATTCGGGCGTACATGGTATTAGGACGTACATGGTATATTTTGTATCCATACGCCACTACCAACGCATTAAATCTTGTTATATATAAATGTACGTAGTATACTACGTAATCTTATAAATGTTTTGTATGATTTCATCTTTGTTTTCGTCGCCAAATGCAATATTACAAAATAAAATAAAATGATCGTACAGTTTCCTGGAACGTATTTATCAGGTTTCTCAAGTCCTCGTCTTCATCATATTTGTCGATAGCGTTTTTGAGCTCCTTTTCCGGATATAGTCCGAGAGCTTCCCGTGTTTCCGGCGAATAGACCGTCACAAATATAAGGATAACAAACACTATTTGCACGAGGAAGAAAAATCCCATTAAACCAGTGTACTGAAAAAGAACGAAGAACATTTAACCGACTGTTCCTTAAACCAACAAGAGCACCGTCTGCGGGTGCTGGACGCTCGACTTTCTCGTATTTGATATTATTCTGACATTTTGTTAGTAGAATGGGTTCATCACTGTGATGAAGTGTGTTGAATTTCAAGTCAATACGTCTTATAGATCATGAGGAATTTGACCTAAAACTAAAATTCTAAGTTGAAAATAAAAGAGCAATAAGTCTTGCGATAAGTTGTTGTAATGAATTACCCTTTTGATAGTGAACAAGTATTGAAAGTTTCAAATGGATACCCTTTGATAGTTTTAAAGAAATGGACTCTGACAAAAAACTAAACCAAACAACTTAACCAAAGAACTTAACCAAAAATAAAATTTTAACTAACGCAGACGCTGACGCAGACGTAGGCGACAGAGCGACGACAATAACTCGACTTTTTTTCTTCGAGTTAATTAGGGAGCGTACTTAACATTTGTGTAATGATATGAATAAAGCTTAGTATACTATACTAAGGTGACATACTTCTGAATCACCTGAAAAACTTCGCGAAAACTTGAATTTCGCGTTAACATTTCAACCTTTTCGTGAAAATATTAAAAGGTAATCAAGAAAAAAAGTCAAATTATTGCCACTACCGCATAAGATAATATGATATTTTTCGCGGAATTTGTTAGTTATCGCATTTCTTTTTCATGAATAATCAAACTATTTGGGCAAGATATTTATTATTTTGTCAAGAAAATTACCAAACTATCAAGAAAATATTATGCCTTTCGCAAAAATTATTCGATCCTCAAATAGTTATCGTATGGAGTTCAAGGCAGTAACGTGACATTTTCCATTTAATATGGCGACCGTGAGTGAAGTGGACAAAAATAACTTTTCATGAAAACTGCTTATATTTTTATGAAATATACAACTTTTCTTGAAAAGCAGTCAAAATTTCACGAAAAGTATCTGGTTATCCTATGCAGAATTATGCCACTATATCTTATGCAGAAGTATGCCACTAAATCTTATGCAGAAGTATCCCACAAAATCTTATGCAGAAGTATCCCACTGAACCCTATGTAGAAGTACGTAGAAGTATGCCACTAAATCTTATGCAGAAATATGCCACTAAATCTTATGCAGAAGTATGTCACTAAATCTTATGCAGAAGTATGCCATTAAATCTTATGTAGAAGTATGCTACTTAATCTTACGTAGAAGTATGCCACTAAATCGTATGCAGAAATATGCCACTAAATCTTATGTAGAAGTATGTCATTAAATCTTATACAGAAGTATGCCACTAGATCTTATGTAGAAGTATGCTACTAAATCTTATGCAGAAGTATGCCACTAGATCTTATGTAGAAGTATGCCACTAAATCTTATGCAGAAGTATGCCACTAGATCCCATGTAGAAGTATGCCACTAAATCTTATACAGAAGTATGCCACAAAATCTTATGCAAAAGTTTGCCACTAGATCTGATGCAGAAATATGACACTAACTCTTATGCACACGCATGCCACTAAATCTTACGTAGAAGTATGCCACTAAATCTTATACAGAAGTATGCCATTTAATCTTACGTAGAAGTATCCACTTAATCTTTTACATAAGTATACCACGAAATGGTATTCAGAAGTATGCCACTAGATCTTATGCATAAGTATGACACTTAATCTTATACAGAAGTATGCCACTAGATCTTATGTAGAAGTTTGCCACTAGATCTTATGCAGAAACATGCCACTAGATCTTATGCAGAAGTATGACTCTAAATCTTATACAGAAGTATGCCACTAAATCTTATGTAGAAATATGACACTAAATCTTATACAGTAGTATGCCACTAAATCTTATATAGAAGTATGCCACCATGGATTTTAATTAGACTGGACGTACCACTTTAATAATGAAAACGTTTTCTCTAAACGGTCCCAGCCAACCGCATAGCGAGATGACGAAGGCGAAACATCCGACCAAGCATAGAATTATAGACGGGTCGAAAAAGAAGTCGTAGACGTCGTTGACCTTTTTGTCCTTGAGGTAGAGGACCCAGCTCATCAGACCGACCAACGCTCCTGAAGCGATCTGAGAAAACGAGTTAAGCAGAGTGTTTGTATTTTGTAGTTTATGAGGTCGTTCTGTTGCGAAGTTGCATTAAGTGTGGACCTGGGGTATGACCCGGGGTATGTTCCAGCACCCTTGTCTAATTGTTTATACATGTACTAAGATGTCGTTTGGGAAGATTTTAAAATAAACAAGTGCTGTCACAGGTGACATATGCCCCCGAAGGCGCTTTCAGTAGGTGCCACATTGACACCAAAATGAATCTTAGTAAATAACAGTGAAAGAAAAATGTAAACTTTATTACATCAGAACAAATGGCTGGTCTGGAAAAACTTACGAAAAACTTTAACCAAAATTTCTTAGCTAAAAAGGGGGCATAAATTTGCCAAAATACAAAGTTATGGGGGTTGCTTTCCCTGGTGGGGACGTTGATAGTGAACAAGTTTGTTAAGTTTCAAGTAAATACCTTTGATAGTATTCAAGCTATTGGACTTTAAGAAAAACTTGAACCAACATTTCTCAGTTAAAAAACTTTAAACGACACTGTATTTCTTATATATTCCTTTGTTAGTAGTGTTAGTTCGCTTGTTTATATAAAAAAAAAAAAAAAAATTTTTTTTAAGGGGGGGGGGGGGATATACGACGAAAATGTTGAAAACGTTCAATTTGCCAATCTGTGAACCGGTCCATTTAAGATTAAAGTATTGGTTTAATAAAATCCATTCGCGAACATGTGCTATCAAATAAAGTTAAATTGCATTTAATGAGGAAGCTTTTTTGAAACATACCGTGTCGATTGAATGCGTTCAATGTTAAACAAAATAATAAAATACCCAGATTAGCAAGCCATGGTTGTATTGTTGTTTAACAATCAACCCGGTAGTATGGAATAAATATATGGGTTTACAAATTCTGTCCTACTAAAAATCGTATAGCTGCTGATGATGACGACTTCGATCACGATGATATGGCGATAATCATGATGACGACATTGACGACGACGTTGATGATGTCCATGCTAAGAAACAAGTACCACGTTGTAAACAAAGAAAACAAACAATGCGATGATTTAACTGCTCTTACCCATATCAAGAAGTTTACTAAGAACAGCACATATTTGATCAGGAGGTTCACTTCCGACCCGGACTTATTATGACGGGGCATGCGCAAGGCCACCGGCATCTTTGAACGCTTCTGAAAGGCAAGATGCGTTACTGCGTAAACGTTTTTACGTAGCAACGTTGTGTAATGTACACATTAAATTCCCTTCAGGTTAAAATTATAGTAGTTTAACATGAGACTGTGTAAATGTTTATGTTGCTACGTTTAATAATATGCACGTTAAATTGTTAAGTTACCTAAATATTATATTTTATGTACTTACACAATTTTGCTTGAGGTACACAATCGTGATTGTATAACTGCATTAACATATAATCAATGTACATGAATAGTTAACAATTTGTTTAAGTTCGGAATATATACTGGCATTTATCCACAAAAGCATCAGTAACATAACATAGATGTTTACGGGACCTACTCACCATTTATATATAATACACCTATCAATATTTTCACCCAGGGGGAAGCGGCGGGTTGACCCAGGGGATTATGACTAATTATATTTTTGGTGTATAATTTCCCGCCTTTGAGATAAATATTTTTGTCTAAATCCCCACAGCGGGGAATGCTTAGTGTATCAAATGGCCCGGGGGGAGGGGGGGGGGGGAGGGAACGCATATATCTTAAATCCGACCAAAGTCTATATATTTTCCGGGACACGGACTCATTCGGCGTGTCTAATTCCCGCCTGTCGGGAATCGTTTTCAGTCTAAAGTTTCGTATATGTCCGCCTCTGCCCCGTGGAGGGAAATGTTAATAGGTGCATAAAGTATAAATATATATATATAGTTATAGTGTCAATATATATGAAAGGACTTCTACTTTCCTTTTCTTATTAGGTAAATCAAATAAAATTCATTTTAATTGCTTCAGTTTGACAGATGCACTCAAATACGCACATATGCAATAACCTTTTTAAATATTAAGAGAACACATTATTATAATAACCTAAAGTGATTTCAACATGTTTTCTCAATTACGCACGTTAAACTTTTATTTACGTTAATTTACAGGTTAATCCCAAGCGCATCGATGTACAGGGATAGTTGAGTTGTGGTTTCGTTACGTTAAAGGGACTTTTTCACAGTTTTTTGTGTATTTACTACACATAAAAATATGCCGCCACCGGGGATCGAACCTACGACCCGATCAAAAGTCTGACGCGCAAACCGCTCAGTCAATCTGATTTATATACTTGAGCGTGTAATATTTACTTTTTATCACATGTTATACCTTGTTTTCCGTGTAATACAACGATTACGAATATTTTTATCTTACACATGTGAAAGATAACATTTTAATTGGGTACGTATTCTTTGACTGACCAATCGCATGACATTATTATGGTGAAATTACGTTGACAACATGAAATGACCTCACGTCAGTACACAGCTTTTAGGATTTAACAACATGTTTTGGTGAACGTTGTTTTTCCGTTTAAAAAGCATGTGATAAAAAAGATCGTCCAGGAAATTCGCTCGTAAGCTCACCAAGGGTTCGCTAACTCACAAAATTCGCGAACTCGTTTAATAAAATATGGTATGAAATGACAACTCGTGTCAGATCCTATATATGTTTACAAGTTTCGACATGCCTTTAAACCGATTTAAACCCCCAATGCTTGGCATTGACCAATTAACGGCGGTGATCCCAGTTTTAAATCATGTTTATGTTTTGCGTTGTGTTGTGCGTATTGTCCTGTATTGCACAGGCAATTGGTCACTTGCCTTAAATAAATGACCAGCGAATGTTAATAAGGGTTTCTCTCCTGGCGATATCTCTGGAGTTTCATTATTCTTATATTCAACAATTTCAACGTAAACAACTTAAATACTCTAAAATATCCAATCGTTTGTCGTTTATAATTATATCCATTTCAACTTATGACTACTCATCAGCGATACGTTATTTCCAATTTATTTCTATGTCAGTATAGGGCTAGTTTGCTCCTTTATATACAATTTTCTTTTCTTTTTGAAATCTGTCAATTCGTAAATCTGTGAACAGGTCCCTTTAACTAATAAATGTATATTATTAATACCAGGATGTCAAAATACCGCAAATGATTAACAGTGTGCAATATATTAAATCAGAAATTTTGAAGTACGCTCTAATGTTTATTTTTTTGTTCATGTATACATTATCGTTATGTACTTTGACATGCACGCTACACCTCACATCAAGGTGTATATTTATGTAAACAAATGTGAATGCATTTTCATTTCCTGTTTAAACCACAGAACGACAGGATTGTGTTTCCAAAATTTAAACTGTTATCAGTGAAATACGATTTAGCGATCTTGGGTCGATATATTAAATTCAAGTCAAATACAACTAGTTTTAACCGAATATAATTAAAAAAACCCATTAAATACAACTAACACCCGACGAAATGAAATGGGTAATATAAAGCTGTTCCTTTTTGTTTCACGCACGTACCTTTACACATAAGTGCATGGCAAGTGCGTTTTTCTTTTTCTCGTACACTGTAGACCATCTCAGTTAGAGAATGTTCACAAGCTAAAGCTTTTTGCTGGTGAAGCATGTTTACAAACGAAAATGCCCCCAACTATAATATTGTTAAGGTTTAAGATTGATATGCTCTTTCAACAAGGATAATAATCACCAGGATCACTAAAGGATGATCACGAATTAGAGACGTTTCCAACTAAAAAGAATGACTACGAAGTATAGACTTTTCCAACTAGAGGACGATCGTGATAAGAGACTTTTGTCAGCTAGAGGATGATCACGAATTAGAGACAGTTTAACTCGAGGATCACGAAGTATAGACTTCTTCAACTAGAGGGTGATCACGGCTTGGAGACTCTTTCAACTAGAGGATGCTCACGAAGTAGATACTTTTACAACTAGAAGATGATCAAGAAGTGGACACTTTCAACTAAATGATGATCACGAATTAAATACGCTTTTTATCAAAGGATGACCACGCCGTAAAGTCTTTCTCTATAAGACAATTTTTACCAGAGGATGACCACGATGTATAGTCTTTCTCTATAAGACAGCTTTTTTATCAGATGATTACCACGACGTATTGCCTTTCTCTATAAGACACTTTTTATCAGAGGATTACCACGACGTATAGTCTTTCTCTATAAGACAGTTTTTTTTATCAAAGGATGACCACGACGTATAGTCTTTCTCTATAAGACACTTTTTATCAGAGGATGACCTCGATGTATAGTCTTTCTCTATAAGACACTTTTTTATCAAAGGATGACCACGACGTATAGTCTTTCTCTATAAGACAGTTTTTTATCAGAGGATTATCACGACGTATAGTCTTTCTCTATAAGACACTTTTTTATCAGAGGATTATCACGACGTATAGTCTTTCTCTATAAGACACTTTTTATCAAAGGATTACCACGACATATAGTCTTTCTCTATAAGACACTTTTTTCAGAGGATTACCACGACGTATAGTCTTTCTCTATAAGACAGTTTTTTTTATCAGAGGATGACCACGACGTGTAGTCTTTCTCTATAAGACACTTTTTATCAAAGGATGACCACGACGTATAGTCTTTATCTATAATTTTATATCCTCTCAACTAAAGAGCACTCTCACCAGGTTATTCAGTTTCAGCGAGAGAATGTTCACAGACGACAGACTACGTGTATGTGTACATGCTTACAAAAGACATCCTCTCTTAACTCGATCACGTTTTCAAAATATAAGACTCTTTCAAATAGTGAACCCTTACAAACGGTCTACTCTCTAAGCTTTGTCATGTTTTCACAAACCATTGCATTTTCACAAAAAATGTATTCGCATAAATAGAATCTCGCTATATGAACTGTATCGATGGGCGTCCTTGTCACAGCTGGATGTTTCTGAAAGTTAACACATTGCACACAGCTTTATTGACCGAAATGATGTTGTCACATATTGTCAAATCTTCACCTAGCAAACCACTTCACCGGCTATAACATTGAAGCATATTCTAACATGATAATCGCTAATTTTTCTATAGACAAAGAACAAAATTATCATTGTTAAACTAACCAATAAAAAACGCAACAAGAAATTCCTATTCTTAGCGGAGCATATTAACAAGAGTTGCAATTACAATTGCAAAAATATATGTCAAATCATGTTAGAAACGAAATAATTTTCGCATTATCGTTGTTTATCGGCCAATAAACAACTCTTTGTCGTTCTGTTTCATGGTTATTAAACAACTCGAGCTAACGCCCTCGTGGTTGAATTCCTACGCATCAGAACTGCAAATCGTTGTTTATTGGCCGATAAACAACGATAAATCTACAATTATTTCGTAAATTACGCGTACTTTTTAAACCAAATATATTTTCGCTTCAAAGGTAGCTATTTAACCATATAGACAAAAAACACTTTTTTTGCAAATGTAAAGAAACAATAAACATGAACATAACAAACCTTTATTTGTTCACCGCCAGCTGTATCTGATAGGTACTTCCTGTTCCAATTCGATCTTTCACTTACTGTTTTGTCACACGGTTTATAGTTGAATTAATTTCAATATATTTGCCTCGATGTTTTCATTCAAATAAACGTTATCATCAATGTTTATCACAAATCCGTCATAAATTACCCCATTTTATGTAAACAGTCTCTGGTCTGAAATTACGGACTGAACTTTATCTGAACAACGAAATAAATACCCTGAATCTTAATACAACGCGGTGTTGACTCAAAACCATTGTCACGATCTACCCATAAGCGTACGTGCGTGTATAAATAACTAAACCAAACAACTATCCGGGTTGGGATTAAAATATGTGTAATGTAATACCCTATTCACGCATGCTTGGTCACCCGTGGCAATGTTCTTTTAAAGCCTGTTTCGCGTGTTCACTTACATATTCTTAGACTTTAGAATAAAGAATAGACTTAGGCTCAAGAACAAAGACTAGTGCGTTAACTTATACATGTATGCCAGTTACCAATTTTGTTTTTGACATTAATAAATCATTCTAATAAAGAATGCTGAACTTAGCGTTGGTGAATACCAGAGCCCAGTTGCTCAAAACTGTAACGGCCAGTTAAGCTAACAGCCTGTTAACTTAGATTTAAATAAAGCAAATACTACAAGCTACTTGTTTATCAGACATTTGGTACATTATTAAGCATAACATTTGGTATAGAATACAGTCGCAATTTAAAATTGTAATGTTTCATTCGCATAAATAAATCTATCCAAAATTTAACGGCTGTTAGCTTAACTCGGCGTTCAAGTTTTGAGCAACTCGCCCCAGGTAAGGTTCAAATTAACAGCCTGTCTAGAAGAGAACAGTTTGAAGAACGTTCTTCATTCTTAAGTCTTAAGTCTAAGAATGGGTTGGTGAATCCGTGCCCAGGGATAGTACTGGGTTGGTGAATCCGTGCCCAGGGATAGTACTGGGTTGGTGAATCCGTGCCCAGGGATAGTACTGGGTTGGTGAATCCGTGCCCAGGGATAGTACTGGGTTGCTGAATCCGTGCCCAGGGATAGTACTGGGTTGGTGAATCCGTGCCCAGGGATGGTACACCCTGTCACAGGCGCGGCTACAGGATGTTGAGTTAGGCGTACACAAAAAAATGCTTGTTTCAGGTTACATGCACCCCCCCCCCAGGCAGGCAGGCGGCAGGCAGGCAGGCAGGCAGGCAGGCAGGCAGGCAGGCAGGCAGGCAGGCAGGCAGGCAGGCAGGCAGGCAGGCAGGCAGGCAGGCAGGCAGGCAGGCAGGCAGGCAGGCAGGCAGGCAGTCTGGCAGACAGGCAGGCAGGTAGGTAGGTATTATTTTATTATTATTTTATTTATTTGGTAAATGGTCAACTGGAAGATTATAAAACTGAATGAATATTAAAAACATGTCTCTAATATCATAAAACATTTTTTTTTTTTGAATGCTATCCAAACAAAACAGTTATTTATAAAAAACAACAACATTTACTTGTTGAAAAAAAGTAAAATAAAACAAAAAATGGCTAACCCACTCAATAAAATATTCTAGGGTCGGGGCTCGTTTTAGGGTAGGTCAGGTAACATGAAACAAACACAATTTTTTTACGCCTTAGAGTGGGCGGGAATATTCGGCAACTGAAAAAGTCGCAAACAAACGCCTTTCAGTCTCCCTAACATACTGGGATCAAAGGGGCCTGGAACAATTACAATACCCTATATATACTCAAAATGTATATTTATAGTATATGTAGAGTATTGTTATTGTTCTAGACCTCTTTGATTGGGGTAGATATCAAAAAGGGATAATTTTTAACATAAATACCGACCAGTGGACTTATGACAATAAATTGATTGAAGAACGCATTAGTGGAAACGAAATACATAAATGCATAAGTGTATATATATATTTTGAGTTCAAAAATCGAATGTTGGACTATTTTAGAGCCCCCCTCCCTCTAAAATAGCCTATGTGTCAGGCAGATTTAGTATAAATTCAGTGCTTTATTAGGCGTTTTCTCTCGATACTTTACCAATGTCCCGCATCGCTACACTATATAAACTGTGTAATTTAAGACCAAAATACACCACTATTAAGGTTAAGATAGTCAGCGAGACAGGTCCTATTTTCTCAAACCCCCTTTATCACATATTAATTTATGCGGGACTTAAAGGGACTTGTTCAAAGATGTTTTTATTTTTTTAATATGCCAATAAATGTCTAAACTGGAAAAACTCAAGCAACTGAAGTAAAGAAATACATTATTATAACACGAAAAGCATTAACAAGTAAAAATGTGCCGCCACCGGGGATCGAACCTACGACCCACGGATAAAAAGTACGACGCCCAAACCACTCGACCAATGTGATTTATGTACATATCCGTGAAATATTTCTTTATGTAAATGATTCAACGAAAGCAGCAGAAGCACTCCAAAGTAATCAATCGTTTTTGCGTTACAAACGCTTTATTATTTTATCTATTTAAACTGATGGTAAGTAATCATAGAAACGTTATTTCCAATATATTTCTATATCAGTTGTGCTTTTTTGCTGCTCCTTTATATACAGTTTTCTTTTCTCTTTGGAATCTGTGACAAAACATGTGAAAATTGTCAAATCGTCAATCTGTGAACAGGTCCCTTTAAATGTTTAATTCTGCTTAAATAATCAACAGTTCCGTGTGAACTTCTATAGCTCAGACACATTAACCATATACTCATGAACTCTATCAGCATAAATTACACGCTTGATCTATTTCCTATATTTATACTTGTTTTTGTTTTGTACACGTGTTAATTGATACCATAACTGTATTTTCAGTGGAATACGCTTACATCGTTTTCACTCGATTCAAGTACGGAAATGTCGCCTGGTTGTGAAAAGTGTGCAGCCAGTCCGGGACTCGAACCCGGGATCTCTCGCTATCAGGGCGAGTGCTCTACCGAGTGAGCTAACCGGACCGCTTACACACCAACCACCAATTCCGCTTTAGTTCGGTACCGTGACATTCTCCGCTGCCAAGTTGGCATTTGTTCTCGAATTCGAGTCATTGGGAACAGTATAAACCAATCACCAATCCCGCTTTAGTTCGGTACCGTGACATTCTCCGCTGCCAAGTTGGCATTTGTTCTCGAATTCGAGTCATTGGGAACAGTATAAACCTGATCCCGACGAATCCACTCGCAGGTTCTAATGAGAATTGCTCGTGCCACGGTCACACGTTGGGCGCCAAATGTCGCCGGGGGGTGGGGGTGAAAAGTGTGCAGCCAGTCCATGACTCGAACCCGGGACCTCTCGCTATCAGGGCGAGTGCTCTACCGAGTAAGCTAACCGGGCCGCCTACACAACAACCACCAATACCGCTTTAGTTCCGTACCGTGACATAAACTAATATATTCATCGTAACGAAATTGTAGTATATTGATTCATAAAGGTCAATGTCAGGTTAATTTTTCCGGGCTATACCTGTATGTATCAATTATTGACAATACAACGAGATTTGATTGACAATGTGTTTAGCCATCCATAAAGCTAGGACTTAATTCTTTGAAGGAATGTCTTGTAAAAACATTCGTATACTGTCAACGGTGTTTGTGGGAGTACGACCTAAGTTGACGTAGATAATAAACCCATAGCGTATCGTGAATTTTTATTTGTTATAAAGACTCCAACGTCGTGCGTTCGATACCCATTCTAGATTTTTGTTTTCCAAGCAGTTTTTTTTTTTTACAAATTATGAATTATTAATAATTTATTAAATGTATACGCCTTTATATTTCTCATTTATATTATAAAATGACATTTTTTTCTCTTTTAGTTATAAGTCAAACAAACGTTTCTATATTTTTTCTCTTTATATTGTATACATAAAATTGTTTACATTAAGTATGCATGCCCAATATCTTCGTAAAAGAAATATTAATCGAATGTAAAAAATAAAATGACAATTGTATTACTAAGGCGTAAAAAATATGTTTGTTTCAGGTTACCCGACCTACCTTAAAAATGCCCCATTTAAAGATAAATTAATAAAATAACCAATAAAGTTCATGTCAAATACACGTATTTCGATTTAAAACATAAGAAATGTTAAGAAAACCCCTTGACGTAAAACGAAGAACTTTTAACCACTGTACAGTCGAAAACACTCATTAATGCAGGGGCGTACCTATACCGAAATTGTGTATACACACAGTACACAATTCAGCTTTAAAGGTGCAACTGAAGGCAATAATTCGAAACCTAATAACCAGGCATTGAATATGCTTAATGTGTATTTCAAGTATAATATAACTTCATTTTGTTAAACAGACACATAGTTGCCAAATATAGTGCTGATGCGCATATATAAAATCAATCGGGCTAACGCCTTTGTGGTTTAATTCCTACGCATCAGAACTCAAAATCGTTGCTTATTTACAGATAAACAACTTAAAATCGAAAATTATTTCTTAAATAAACGATGCAAAAGTCGTCAATCGCGTCAATACGTTTTACGGTAGTTTAGAGTTTCTTTCCTCAGTTTGTATTTCTTTCTGTTTCTATTTGACTTGAAGTTATTTTGTCACTTTTACCTGCATATTTTTTTTAAATAAATGATGTGAAAATCGTATATTATACACGCTCTTATATCACAGGTCTTAACAATATGAATGTTATTGAACATAATAAAAACCACAACATTACGTCAATTGATACATAAATATGGTGGTAAAAGCTTTTAAAAATATACATCAACAACCAACATTTTCTTTGAAGCTTAAATCAGAGTTTTAATGCGAACAAAACAGTAGAGCAATGTAAAAAGGACAAGAAATTGCAACAATATATAAATGGAATTCAATATTGATGAGTAAAAACAAAATAAAAACATTCAGGAAACATTTGAGGCAAGAAACCCAGCTTGAGGCTTGATTGACTGTGAACCCGTAATTCAAAGGGCACAGCCATGCCACAATCATTGCAATATGTATTCCGCGTCGCCGCAACAACAAAACCATTCTCATTGCAATATGCGTTGCGCGTCGCCGCAAAAACAAAACCGTTACCGCATGTACTTGCGTTGAAAATCACTGCGTAAACGCGTTCGCTTACGTTCTAGCGATGAGTCGCATATGCGGCGTTACAACGCATGTATAAAAACATAATGTTAACAGGTTTATAGAAATACTTGCTTAATTGACAAATATTTCGACTGCAATTTTGTTCGAGTAATAACCATTAAACAAAGAGACTGCAATTCTATCAGAAGCTGAAGGAAATTTACATACGATGTGAAAGTTGTAAGATGTATTCATGCAAAAAGACAGAGATTAAACTACACTTGGAATCTTGGCAAATATACATGATGGACTGGAATTATTACAATCAATGTAAACCAAGATTGCAACAACACCAATAATAACAAAAATAACAACAACATGAACATAAACAAAAACATAAGTAAATGCACTTTGTGTTTTTTTTTAAAGTTGGATGTAGTCGATCAACATATGCATAATTTGATTGCCTATCGCAATTTGCATGTCATTAATGTTAATACAATCATTTTGAGCATACGCATTACGGACAATTGTGATTGTCCAGCAAAAGACGAACAACGATGCAAGCTGAATGTTGAATGGTTTAGTTAGTTTAAATGATATCTTGTTAACCTATATTTTACCCTTTGAAAACAGGTTATTCGCCTTATTCACATCGTATCTATGAAATGTTAATTTGTTTTAAACTTAAGAAAGGTTTTATAAAATATTTCAGTTTTACTTTTGATGGCTTGCTTTGAAGCTATACAAGTTTCATTTTCTATTTATTCAGGACAAAATATCGGAAATAAAAAATATGTCTTAAAAAAGGCACTAACGTGTAAGTATTGTGCTATAAAAAACTTGAATTGTTACAATGCTAAACTGCATTAACAATAAACTTGAACTTATACAATGCTAAACTGCATTAACAATAAACTTTAACTGATACAATGCTAAACTGCATTAACAATTAACTTGAACTGATACAATGCTAAACTGCATTAACAATAAACTTGAACTGCTTCAATGCTAAACTGCATTGTTCCCTTAACGATCACAGAGTTAACGTTTTGGATATTAATACTGCTACTGTCAAATTGCAATGCGCATTCTGATTGGACGGTCAGTTTGTAAAAGCTGATATGATTGGTCGAATTTCATCTGAGTTGATTTCGGATAGCTTCTGATACACTCGGACTATCTTGGTCTAGGGAGTCTGCCCCATTTCGACATCTGACGTAGAATCTGCGTGGTCAACTTCCGCGATAACCAACTCAAAATCATCTGCAAAAATGAGAACACATCCTTCATTCATATAAGAACTTTTTCACGTTTCCACAAATGTCTATCATACGAAAATCAATCAAGTGCTTTATCCAATGAATGTACTCGAATATCACGTGTTTAAAAGGGACAGTTTCACAGTTTTGAGATGGAAAAAAAACACATTTTTTTAAACATGGAATTTAAAAAAAGGAATTTGTAGAATCGATTGAAACGTCTTGTCTCATATGCTGTCTAAGTTTCAAAACATAATTATTTTGATAATTATTTTGCCTTTTTGTCTAAAAAAATACCAGGCTATGTCTACCAGGTCGCAACGTTTTATCGAAAAATAACATATAGTCATCAAAGTTTACCTTTGAACAAGCAATGTGACTTTCAGACTTTGAAATATGAACAATAAACATAATATAGAACAGAAAAAGGGGTTTTTAGAAAATTATTTCTCACAGCCGAAAAATGTGAAACTGTCTTATTAAGCTTGTGAAGTGTTTGTTATTATTGATGAATAGAAATTAGTCATCTAACGATAGCTGGGGAGGGGATATATATGTTAGTGGCAAAAATCTGGAAACGTATATTGACAACACGGTATCGAATTGATAACCACGCCTTACTCTGACAATCACCATTGACAGTAAACGATTGTTTGTACAAGACATCTCCGGTGTTTGTCGGAGGTTGACCTAAGTAGGCGTGGTTATCAATCCAATAGCTATCGGTCAATGACTCACAAGTGCAATTGTCGAAACATTTCAATTATAACTAGTATCGATATGTAATCAAACCTGGGGTGCCAATATCCCGAGTATGACGCCGCCGATCACTATGACGTTTTCGTTCATGATGTCAGTGATGGACTTCAAACAACCTTTGGTGTATATGGTCTGCGATCTTACGACGGGCTCCTGAAATATAAAGGAGACACGTGAAAACGGGGTCCTGAACTATATAGGAGACACGTGAGAACAGGGTCCTGAAATATACAGGGGATACGTGACAACAGGGTCGTGAAAGATATCGGAGATACGTGACAACAGGTTCGTAAAAGATATCGGAGATACGTGACAACAGGGTCGTGAAAGATATCGGAGATAAGTGACAACGGGGTCCTGGTATATATCGGATATACGTGACAACAGGGTCGTGAAAAATATCGGAAATACGTGACAACAAGGCTCTGAAAAATATAGGAGACACGTTACAACATGGTCCTGAAATAAATAGGACACACTTGACAACGGGGTCCTGAAAGATATAGGAGAAACGTGATAACGGGGTCCTGGAAGATAAAGGAGACACGTGACGACAGTGTCCTAAAACATACGGGAGACACGTGACAAGAAGGACCTGAAATATATCGGAGGCACGTGACAACGGTGTCATGAAAGATAAAGAAGATACGTGACAGCCATTGGTGTATGGTATGAGACCGTACTTAAAGGGGTACTTAAGGGGTCCTTAAAGATATAGGAGACACGTGAACAAATTTAGCAATATGATTTGCGACCGTACTACGGGGTCTTGAAATAAAAACGTGTCAAAGGGGTACTAGAAGATATAGGAAACACGCCACAACGGGGTCATGAAAGATGTAGGAGACGTTGTGTTGATTCAGAAAACATAAATGAAATACTTAAGATTCTAAGTTAAACCGATTGGATCATGTTGATTCAGACACAAAACTAAATGAAATATTTAAGAATCAAAGAAAAATTGATAGAGTCAAAACAACTTTTGAAAAAAAAAAACCGAGACAGAAAACATAACCGTATAAGATGTAGTTTTGATTCTTAGTAAATGCATTAGATCGAAAAACCGAGTCTTTTTTAACTTTAAAATAAGTTAGCGTCGATAACAAGACGGATTTCCTAATACTGGCAATTTTCTATAATGAAATTAGGAAAATATGTTCACAGAAAAGTCAAATGAGACAAGTGATAATATACGTGGAACAAGTCAAATGAGACAAGTGATAATATACGTGGAACAAGCAAGTGCTGTCACTATAATGTGACACATGCCTTTGAATGATATTTTGTCAGAACCGAAAACAGAATGATGGGGATCGCTTTCCTTGCTGGTGACGTATTATAAGTTTCAATTAAATACCGCTGATAGTATTCAAGGTATCTGACTTTATACAAAAACGTTAACCTTGGCCGTACGGACTAACGGAAGGACGGACAGACAGACGGTTCGATTTAATATTCCCGCCTTCGGAGGCATAAAAAGGGTAAACTTGAAAATAAATTGGTACAATAATACATAATTGTTAGACTGTAGATTATACATAACCTATAACGTTTGATGTTGTTGTTGATGATGTTGGTGGTGTTGTTGCTACTGTTGTTTTAGCAGTTAAAGGGATACTCACTATTTCGTCACTCTGCATATCTTTCCCGCACATTAAATTTGGAATATCTCCCTGCAATGCAAAACATTGTTTTTATGTTTTATTTTTACTAAGAATAGCATCTATATATGTCATAGCGAAATATAACATGTATTATACATTATGATTTGCACCCATAACATTTGATGTATTTTATATTGACCATATGAAGAAACAAGAAACCCACTATGTTATATCACATAGCTCTTTCCTCAATAATTTATCATTTATAGGACAAGTTACAATAAACTTTATGAAAAACACTATCTAAGGGAGACTACCGTGATGCAATTTTAAAACATTCACATGCACACCGAAACGTGTCAATAACGACACAGCATCATCAAAATCTATCGAACATAATGACACTGTAAAATTGTGTAGTGGTATTCCGAATTTCCCAATAAGTACTAAACTCAGAGCATTCTTAATCTCTTAATTTGCTCTTAACTCGGAGCATTCTTAATCTCTTAATATGCACTAAACTCAGAGCGTTCTTAATATCTTAATATGCACGCAACTCAGGACATTCTTAATCGCTTAATAAGTACACGTACTTAACTCAGGGCATTCTTAATCTCTTAATATGCACGCAACTCAGAGCATTCTTAATCTCTTAATATCCATTTAACTCAGAGCATGCTTAATCTCTTAATATGCACGCAACTCAGAGCCTTCTTAATCTCTTAATATGCACTTAACTCAGAGCATGCTTAATCTCTTAATATGCACTACACTCAGAGCGTTCTTAATATCTTAATATGCACGCAACTCAGGACATTCTTAATCTCTTAATAAGTACACGTACTTAACTCAGGGCATTCTTAATCTCTTAATAAGTACACGTACTTAACTCAGGGCATTCTTAATCTCTTAATAAGTACACGTACTTAACTCAGGACAATCTAATCTCTTTGTAAGTACACGTACTTAACTCTGGGCATTCTTAATCTCTTAATAAGTACACGTACTTAACTCAGGACATTCTTAACCTCTTAATAAGTACACGTACTTAACTCATGGCATTCTTAATCTCTTTATAAGTACACGTACATAACTCAGAACATTCTTAATCTCTGAAAAAGCACTAAACTGAGAACATTCTTAAACTCTCAATAAGCCCTAAACTTAGGGCATTTTTAATCTTTGAAATAAGCACTAAACCCAGGGCTTTTCTTATTTATATTAATATGCACTCAACTCAGGGCATACTTAATATCTTAATAAGCACTAATCCCTGAGATTTCCTAATTTATAAATTTGCACTCAACCTAGGGCATTCTTAATTTTTAATAAGCAAAAAGCCTCAGGGCATTCTGACACTCTCAATAAGCCCTTAACTCAGGGCATTTTTAATATCTTAATACGCACTTAATTCAAGACATTTTTAATATCTTAATAAGCACCAAACTTAGATCATTCGTAATCTCTCAATAAACCCTAAACTCAGAGCATTATTAATCTTTTAATAAGCACTCAATTCAGGGCATTCTTAATATCTTAATATACACTAAACTCAGGCCATTCTTTATCTCTAAATAAGCACTGAATGAATGTTTCTGAATCGCTTACGTCGCGTTGAATGCAGCACGAAAAAGGCACAGCACAGAACTCGAACTTTGTCTGCATGGCCTTGTCCACGCTGCAGTTGAAGTAGATGTTATTGGTCCAGTCTTTGTACCCTATGTCATCGTTGGAGGTACCGCAGCATTTGAACTGGAATATTAATGTTTAATTGTTTGTTTGGATATTTCGCCGTATTTAACAGTTTTTTATTCAAATAACGGCAGTCAGTTAACCTACTCACACTTTTCCTGGACAAGCTTAGCCGATCTAAGCGGTTAACCACTACACATGCACATACTTATGCCAGTAAATGACATCTGCCCTACTTGAATCAGAGGTAAGGGTGAATGGCCGAGGAATTATTTCATGACCAATAACCACACAAGTTATTCGGCCGGGCTGGGGAGTGAACTCACGAACCCCGGTTTGACAGTCCCGCTCTCTACCGACTGAGCTAGCCTGGCCCGGAAAATTAATACAATATCGGTTATATTGATTTTCTCATGATTCTATTGCTATACCAAAATATCTAGTTTACAGCGCAGTTTCAGAGTTTTTGGCTGTGAGGAATAATTTTCTAAAACTGACTCTGTAAAAAAATGTTGGTTCATATTTAAAGTCTTGAAAAACATACTGCTTGCGCAAAGGTAAACTTTGGACAAATATCTGTTATTTTTCGACAAATAGTTGGTACTAGGTAGATATCTCTTTGTAAGTTTTTAGACAAAAAGGCATTATAGGTATCCAAATAATTATGATTTACAACCTCATCAGCATAATAGACAAAAAGTTTCAATAGATTTTACAAATTCCTGTCTTAAAATTTCATTTTTAAAGAAATGTTTTTCCAACCCAAACTGTGAAACTGTCCCTTTAAGCAGTCATGTTTAATTCTTTAAACATTATGTAGAACGTGCCAATCACATTAATATCATCATCGTCATTGTCGTCGCCATTGCCATAATAATAATAATAATAATAATAATAATAATAATAATAATAATAATAATAATAATAATCATTAGCATCACCACCATCATCATCATTGTCAACATCATCATCCACATCATCATCATCCACATCATCATCATTCACATCATCATCATCCACATCATCATCATCCACATCATTATCATCCACATCATTATCATCCACATCATGATCCACATCATCATCATCCACATCATTATCCACATCATCATCCACATCATCATCATTCACATCATCATCATCCACATCATCCTCATCCTCATCATCATCCACATCATTATCATCCACATCATCATCCACATCATCATCATCCACATCATCATCATCCACATCATGATCCACATCATTATCATCCACATCATTATCATCCACATCATCATCATCTACATCATGATCCACATCATTATCATCCACATCATTATCATCCACATCGTCATCATCCTCATCATGATCCACATCATCATCATCCACATCATGATCCACATCATCATCCAAATCTTCATCCACATCATCATCATCCACATCATTATCATCCACATCATCATCATCCACATCATGATCCACATCATTATCATCCACATCATTATCATCCACATCGTCATCATCCTCATCATGATCCACATCATCATCATCCACATCATGATCCACATCATCATCCCCATCATTATCATCCACATCATCATCATCCACATCATGATCCACATCATTATCATCCACATCATCATGATCCACATCATGATCCACATCATCATCCACATCATCATCATCCACATCATGATCCACATCATCATCATCCACATCATCATCATCCACATCATGATCCACATCATCATCATCCACATCATCATCCACATCATTATCATCCACATCATCATCATCCACATCATGATCCACATCATCATCATCCACATCATCATCCACATTATCATCATCCAAATCATTATCCACATCATCATCATCCACATCATCATCCACATCATCATCATCCACATCATTATCCACATCATCATCCACATTATCATCATCCAAATCATTATCATCCACATCATCATTATCCTCATTATTATCCTCCTCCTCATCATTATCATCATCATCATTATCATCCTCAACACCACCAGAATTACACTGCACAATCCAAACAACGTCTTCTCAGTACCCGCCATCAAAAACAGAACAAAATAATTCCAAATAAACCCTCACCGTTTTCTGGAAGTTGTCAATGAGGTCCTGCATATCCGGATCGTCCCGGTATTTCCGTATGGCGCCCTTCAGGCTGTCTTCCGGGTAGACGCCGAGCTGGGTACGAGCCTCAGGGACGAACACGACCACGAATACGAAAATGATGGCCACGATTTGGAGGAAAAATAGTATTGTCATCACCCAGTAGTACTGAAAGGCGGGATTAATTATTCTAACAATAAACTCACTAATTTTTCTATAGGCACAGAACACAATTATCGTTGTTAAACTACCCATGAACAACGCAAAAAGAAGTCCCGATTCTATGCGAAGCCTAAAAAATTAGTTCCAATTACAATTGCAAAAATATGTGTCAAATCATGTTAGAATCTAAATAATTTTTGCATTATTGTTGTTTATCGGCCAATAAACAACTCTTTTTTTCGTTCTAATGCGTGGCAATTAAACAACTGGGGCTAACGCTCTCGTGGTTTAATTCCGACGCATCAGAACTCCAAGTCGTTGTTTATTGGCCGATAAACAACGATAAATCGAACATTATTTCTGAATTAGTCAACGAACGCATAGGCTACGTTTCCATGTCCGTATCCGGATCCATAATTCGCATAAGTATCCGCAAAATTGCAATCCGGAAGCCCGTTGTCAATTATCCGTATCCGTGTATTAAGTTTTGTGTTTCTCTTTGAATCTGGCCTCAAACTTTCGGCATTACACGAGCATGCTCATTTTTAATAATGGCTGCAGCGTTGAAACCCTACAAATTCCCTACCATCAATAATCATGTAACAAATTTTCTACATCTTACAACATTAATTCAAGCAAATATATTCATTTCATTTATGCCAGACCATTTGTCCGAATCCAACAGATTGTATACTGTTTATAATATATAAATATATATATAGTAAGTAAGTAAATGGTTTATTATAGTGACATGTGCATTACATAAATAAACAGCATAATATTAAACATATTTCAGTACACCCGGCCCATTGGGCCTATAGGTCACCTTAACATATATAATGTATCTGTAAAAACACATATTTTCAGTGTTTTTAGCATACATATTGCTCCTCATATTTCTACATGCCGTCCGTATGTTGTCGGCATCCGCTTAAAATCGCTCAGTGATACGGCCACACTATACGGACACGGACATGCGGATACGGATACGGAGATATGGAACCAGTCGAACACTTTTAATGTGTTCGATTTTTATACGGATACGAGTATACTGATACGGATACAGACTCACAGAAAGTCGGCCTTATTTGACACGACAAAAGCAGACATACAAAAATATGTCATTGTTTACAACTTTCAGTGCTCCTACGTTTTCCCTGAATACGCCTATCCGTTGGCAGAAAGGTACATCCCACTTGATTACACTTTATTATTTGAAACGACAAAAGCTGACATAACAAAATATGTCAATGCTTTAAATTTTCTGAGCTCCGACATTTCCCCTGAATCCGTTTACTTAACGACATATTGAACTCATTAGTTAATTTATGTCTATGCTTACACCAGTTAGCTCTCATAAGTGGTATATTGTCCTTAAATTATGTACATTATTGTCAGCATACTTACAACTTTGAGAGAACACACGTTTTCCCTAAACGCACCAATCCACCCGAAGAGCGAGACCAAGAAGGCGATGAGCCCCACGACGAGGAATACGCATGCGCCGTCCAGGACGAAGTCGTATACGCTGTGGACTTTCTTCTCCTTCAAGACAAGTATCCAGATCATCAGCCCAACGACTGCCCCTGACACCACCTATGAACAGGGAGAAAAATAAAGATTATGTGTTAACAAGTAATAAAAGACCATCTGTGAACAAACGCATTCAAGACAACTTGCGAACAAGGGCACATTCAAGACAACCAGTGACGAAGGGCAAACTTAAGACAACTTGTGAACAAGCGTAAATTAAAGACAACTTGTGAACAAGGGCACGTTCAAGACAACCTGTGAACAAGGACAAATTGAAAACAACCTGTAAACGAGGGAAAATTTAAGACAACCTGTGAACAATGGCGACTTAAAGATAGCCTGTAAACAAGGGTAAATTAAAGAAAACCTGTGAACAAGGGCAAATTTAAGACAATAAGTGATAAAGAGCAAATTCAAAACAGCCTGTGAACAAGGGCAAATTCAAGACAACCTGTAAACAAGGGCAAATTAAAGACAACCTGTGAATAAGGGCGCATTCGAGACAACATTCGAACATTGAAACATGCATGACAACCTGTGAACAAGGGCGAATTTAAGACGACCTGTAAACAAGGGCAAATTAAAAAAAACAACATGTGAACAAGGGCAAATGTAAAACAACCTGTAAACAGGCATATTTAAGACAACCTGTGAACAATGGCGAATTAAAGACAACCTGTAAACAAGGGTAAATTTAAGACAACCTGTAAACAAGGGCAAATTGAAGAAACTTGTGAATACTGGCAAATTTAAGACAACCTGTGAACAACGACATATTTAAGACAATGTGTGTACAAGGGCAAATTTAAGACAACCTGTGAACAAGGGCAAAGTAAAGACAACCTGTAATACGGGCAAAATTAAGACAGCCTGTGAACTAGGGCAAATTTAAGTCAACCTGTGAACAAGGGCGAATTAAGGACAACCTGTGAATACGGGTAAACTGAAGGCAACCTGTAAACAAGGGCAAATTTAGTGAAGGTGTAATTTAAACAGGCAAATTAAAATTTAAAATCGAACTAGCTTATATATAATAGGTTACATTTACCACAATAGTGTTTTAAAAAACATGCTGAAAGAATGAAAAAACTACAACACAGAAGTCTTTTAAAAACACAGGGATCAGATCTAACTTTCAGGGCACCTTCATCAATATTTCAGACGCCACGAAGTCTCCTACCATGCGTAGCATGAACATAGACAATACGTGTCTACGACGATGAACTTTATAAATCAATGGATTGAAACCGTTCACTGCACTGGTATCGGTCGTTTGATTATTGGGATGTTTGAAAATGTAGAGCAAAACGTTCGCAGTACTGAATAATTTACGTGTATATAATAACTTGTGACTATGTAAAGAGAAAGTGGATTTACGTTAGTTTAACAATCTTACGTGAAGATATAAACCGAAAAAAGGCCAAACAAGCGTGACCTTAAGTAAATAACGTCTACTATATGACGACGGATTTTTTTTCTTTAGAATGCCCTACACATTACCCCATTATATATACGTCATTCTCATCTTATTATATGCCAATACTTATATCTTAATTTTATTCTTGTGATATCACCCGCCCATTGTCCTTTTTGTGGACATAGGCGAAATAACGTTTCACATACAAAATGTTTAGCAAATAACCGCGTTTGGCCATTAACCGATAAAACATTAAACAATGAAACAATGAAGGTGTTTTCCCATGGGAACATTTAAACATCTCAGAGACTCATTCGATTAACTGTCAGAAAATCACCTGGTGTAACAAAGGCATGTCCATACCTGTGACATCGTTACGCGCATAACTTAAACATCATTTATAAGGGGCGTGTATGAGGATTAATATGGGGTGCGTACTTAAGATTGGGGTGCGGGGAATGCCAATGAGAAAGAGAGTATATTTTAAATAAAGGAAACACATAGGTGTTCATAGGTTACAAATACCACGTGATGATTATGATTCTGATGGTAACGATATTAACGTGTTGCTGTTGTTGTTGTTGATGATAGTGATGATAATATTGTTATGATTTTGATTATGATGATGATAATGATGAAAATGATGATGTCGAGGAGGAGGAAGAGGAGGAGGATTGTGATGACGATGGTGGAGATGATGACGATTAAACCAACGGATGTCAATAATTATTACTCAGTCAAAACTTACAAATATAAGAAAGTTGATGAAGAACAGCAGGTATTTTATGACCAGATTCACCTCTGATTTGCCTTCCCTCGCCATGGTTGCCTTGGTAACAAAATGCCGCAGTTGACAATTATTAATTTTATTGAGCTTTCAGTTTTATATTATATATACTTTGTTTTCTTGTTGCCGTTTTTACTGTATATATTGGCCACTATGATTCGTCTTTACTCCAAGTTTCCTTTAAATGACTTATTTTCGGAATTGGTATGTCCTTTTTAGGGTATATCACCGGTACTCATGTCCCCGTCAGAATATTCCACCGATAAGCATGCCCTTTCAGGATGTTTAACAGATATTCACGTCTCTTTCTGAATATGCAACCGATGAGTATGTCACTTGCTGGATATTTAACCGATAGTCATGTCCCTTTCAGGATATTTAACCGATAAGTATGTGTCTTTCTGGATATTCATTAAAGGTGCGTTTCCCTTTATAAATATTTCACCGATAAGCACCTATATCAGGATATTTAACCGATATTCAGGTCCCGTTTAGGATATTAAACCGTCAGTCATGCTGTTTTACGATATTTAACAGATGGGTATGTGTTTTTCTGGATATTCATCAAAGGTGTATCTCCCTTTCAGGATATTTGTCGAGAACCATGTCCTTTCAGCGTTTATAATCGATAGTTCGTTTTCTCTGGGTTGATTTCGGTATTAGTCCTTTCTTTCAAATACTTCACTTTACTGCTGTTTTTACACGATTTTTATTATCTTCGTCTATATCTGTATTGCAAACATTACAAGCACTGGATTTGCCACTACACGGTCTTTATTATCTTTGTCTAGATCTGTGTTGTATGCATTAAAAGCACTGTATTTGCCAATACACGATCTTTATTATCCTTGTCTAGATCTGTATTGTATAAATTACACGCACTACACAATTTGATTTTTCCTACAACAATTTACATTCGTAGGTTGCAAAACACTTAAACACAAATATGCACTGTTGTGAATATTTACAGTCTTTACGCAGTGTTTACTTTATACACGCATACTTAACAATGGATTCAAGGATACAATAATTGGCGCCATTGTTTAAAACACATTAAACCAATTACGCTCTGGCTATTTTACGTCCTGTTGGTCAAATTACACACACCTGTTTTTTCAACAACTTCCTTATGAAATCTCAGTGACTTATTCTTTAATGTGCTTGTTCGCTACAGGTTTCCAATTTTACACGTAATTGCTTTGGCTATTTGCAAATGTGTACTTTTCGCTTACAATCTCTTCCTATTCCACTTCTGAATTGAACTGATCTGAAAGATAATACTACAGAAATATAATAAAATGTTGAAATCACATTTTATAAAAGGTTTTGATAATTCCATGCGTTTGTCACACATATACAAATCAAACTTAGAGCCAAATAAAGTTGTCTGCAGGGCAATTTATAATTCAGCTTTTTAACAACCAATTTTATTATATAATAATGGAAAGCGTTAATTTGCAGCGCGTTGCATAATTATTCCCTTCACATTAGGAATAACCCATGTTTTTCTATGAACAACAATCAACCACAATACATCAAATTCACGTAGGTGTTAGTTATTTTTTACCCATTGCATATCGCGAGGTATGAAGCAGTTTCAAATCTGAGACCAATGCAGAATTAGATTTTAGTTTAAGAGAATATACAACATATATAGGATTGCGGAAAATTTCACATTATTGCAGAACCAGTGTCTGGCGTTAGAATATACAAGTATTGTATTGCAAATATAGTCACGATTTATGAGAATTTAAGTCACTTGGTAAGCTAGCGTTTATGGTTACAACACATTACGAACTATCAAATTATCACTGATATTGTAAAAATATTAACGTTACAGGTTTTAAGCTATTATATTTACTTCGTTGTGATGGAGAATAATATATTACAACAAGTCGACACCATGCTATTTTGAGTGTGTAAAATAACGAGTTTTTAAATTTAAAAAAAATCATAATTCACAAACGTAGATCATTTTTAGATGAAATTCCAATGATATATCATAATAAAAAACCGTATGTTTCATGTAACAATTTACGTTTTTACACAATATTCGCTAATTTTTATATAGACAAAGAACACAATTATTGTTGTTAAACTATCCAATAAACAACGCAAAAGTAGTCCCGATTGAGCGGAGCATTGTAAAATGTAGTTCTCATTGCATTTGCAAACATATTTGTCAAATCATGTTAGAAAGGAAATAATTTTGGCAGTATGGTTACCGCCCTCGTGGTTTTATTTCCTACGCATCGAAACGATAAAAAGTTGTTTATTGGCCGATAAACAACGATAATGCGAACATTATTTCTTAAATATCACCGCAGGATATTATCATACACGACGCATTGTGTTATCCAACCAGAAAATATTCATTGCTTACAAAACTACAAGTATAATGATATTTCATGCTTGTTGTGCTATAATAACGTTTAACTGAATTTACTATATGATATATTCCACATAGCACTAACATCTCATTTTAGCGAAATAGTGTAAATTAAAGAACATGTTCCTATATACTCACGTGCTGCTAAGAAATCCACGACCTTAACACTTGTTATACTCGCGAAAATACGTGCGATACTTGCGCGTATCCTTGTGTTTCAAGTGTTTACTAAATGACAATGTTTGCACTGCACTTCATATCCACTTACCCCCCAGGTTGAAGTGTTTCCACACAATAAAATGGGTAGTATCGAGTGAACTCTATTAGCATTGAACCACAGGTTAAACTATTTCAACACTTCATTGACTGAAGGCAATAAAATAGGTACTAACTCTATATGTTGTACTAACTTTAATACTAACTATTAGTTTTTAACCCCGGGTGAAAATATTTCCACATTTCATTGACTGAAGGCAATACAATTGATACTAACTCTATGTTGTACTTACTCTAATACTAACTCTATTAGTATTGAACCCCAGGTTAAACTATTTACATATTTCATTGAATGAAGGCAATACAATATTTGGTATCGAGAAGACCAATAGTATTGAACCCCAGGTTCGACTTGTGGTCAAATCAATACTTTCGTTGTATGATAGTTCCCAACCCGTAGCATGTCATTTTAATAGGTTGAATCAATGCCGTACCGGTGTTGTATCCAGTGTCCATTATCCATTCGTTAACAACAACCGCGAAGTGTTTTTTTACTGAATAACTTTGACTATTCCATCTGAAAAACCGGTGTAAATAACAAATCATGTAGCAGTTGTTAAAGGCTGAACTCTAGTATTGTTTTCCAATTACTTCGCGTTTCAGGTATAGCTCCAACACATTATGCTGACACTGACCTTTTTGCACGAATATATTACACATTCATTACGATGAATATATTAGTTTCCATACTTGAATCGAGTTAAATACACGGAAGTCAAGAGTATCCCACTGAAAATACAGTTATTGTATAAGTAAACTTTCGAAACAGGTGCACAAACAAAACCGAGTATAAATATATAGGAAACAAATCGAGCGCATAATTTATGCTAATAAAGTTCACGAGTGTCTCGTAAATGTGTCCGAGCTACAAACCAAATGCCACGGAAATCACGTTCAGTGTTATTTTTCCTTGCGTTTAGATTATATATGAAACGCTCCGTGAGAGTTACTGTTCCTGTCAGTAAAAAACTCAGAAATGTTAAAACGATTAACGTTGACAATATTACTGCATATTCCTTGAAATGCATGGAGTTGCAAAAAGATAGTTGATTTCCTTCAAGTTTTGTGTAAAAAGTTGCTTTCATCGTTACGGTCTATTGATTTGAAATGTGACAGTAGCTTCAGGAATTACTTCCCCTTGCTTTTTGAATATTAGACTAAAAGGAGCTTGTTGGAACAGCTTCATAAAACTATAGGAAAACACCTGATTGCTAATATATATGTGAAATATGTGGAAAACTTTTGAAAAAAGCTTAAGCTATGTATTTTGTATCATACAGCATCATAGTTGATGGTATTGTATCCCATTTTGTGGTTTTCAGTTTGGATGGCATCACAACATATTTATTTGTCATGGCATCAAATAGTATTGAGTTGTGTTCTAAAATGTAGCAATCTGCTAAATATAACACCTATATTATAATACAAATGTATTTACTTCTTCAAATAGGACTTCTTCTTCAAATGCATTAACTTTAAATAATGATGAATTCATCTTGCTAAAGCATATTTTGGAATAATATCGCAAGGAAATATTGTGTATACATGAACGCAAGAGAAGCATTGTGACTAAACTGAGCAAACGGCCTTTAATCAACAATCGATCGTGACTCAGGTAAAAGCATGTATTTCACTAAACAGCGCGTGATGTGTTGAGTTACCCACTGTAGTCAATATAGTCATTGTATTTTCTGATGATTTAAAGAGACCTGTTCACTGATTGGCAAATTGACAAACATTTTTTCTTTACGTCATAGATCACACAAATAAAAAAGTACTGTATATAAATAAACGCGACAGAGGTTCGAGTCTCGTAAAGGCAAAACTTTTAATTTACCTTTTTTCTTTATGCAATTTTTCTCTTTAAAAAAATACAAAATCTGTGGACAATCCATGTTACCTTATTACTGGGTCTGTTCTCGCAAATCTCCTAAGCAAAAGCTTAAGTAATGTTTTATGCAAGCAAAACTTTAGTAATGTATAACACAATTTTCCATAAAATATTTTAATAGGGGAAAATCGTGAGCATTTATTTCCCTAATTTATCCCTTCGTGAACTATTATGCAGTTAAAACATTCTTGTACATCTTCAGTCGACGTTCACATTTACCCCACACCTCGCCGATTCGCCGATCAATGGGTCATAAATTCTGTGCGAGATACGAACCAGGGACCGCACGATCCCAAAGCCAGAGTCTTACCTCTAGCCCACAGCACTTAAATGTTCACTAAGTACAACTTAAGGTGCCTCGTTAAACACACATAAAAATAACAACAACAGCAGCAACAACAACAAAATACTAGTACAGCGTTCTTACTTACCAGTACAAATCCTGACAAAAGAAACGTTCCGTGTTACATCAAAGTTGTTGAATAAAATTTATGAACAAGTAAATAGGTATTGAACCAATAAGAGTCCAACTTCCATAATGTTCACTGTTTACATTCTTTAAAGTCAGCTATTTGTTGTAAATATAACCACATTTCTTCATTAAATATCAGTCAAATGTGAATGTACAAATATATTCGGGTCACGCATAAAAATTAGTCACGCACACAATTTTGCTTCATTAATTACGGTCCAAAAGCACAATTTTATCTTGATCGGTAATAAATGAAACCACATGCTGTATGGTCATGTAAGTACAGTCAGTTGTCATGTGCATGTGAATGTATGTACAGCGTATACCTAAAGCGTGACTAATTGTTATTTAATTTAGATGCCCAGAGGCCCAAATGTCTTTGATCGTGTTGTAGATAAATACAAACTGCGCAACATGTAAATATCACAGGTATTTGACGCGTTGCCATGATAATAATTAGAATCACCGATTTGTAAAAAACAAATTCAGAGGAAATGAAGAAAACAATCTTTCATTCTAAATGTATACATTTGACACGGTATCTAACTTGGTATTATTCTACACAGAAATGATAACCTTTAGGAAAATGTTAAACCCACTTAAAGTTTTGTACTGACTATTAAAAGATGGTGTTATGTGTGGTACAAGTGTCACACAGTACATTTTCAATAGTGAAATGTGCATTAACGTATATTTATAATAAATGTTCGGGTACAAAGAATTATATCCAGTCGGCGGATTTATTTGAGGAAAGGATGTTATAAGAATAATTTTACTGCTAACTTGTATATGAATGCGATTATTATTTTTCCCCTAGATCCACGTTCTTGGGGAGACAACCTCTATACGCTCTGAGAGTTCTGAAAAATGACTTCCCTTTATTAAGTTGTGGTTCAACCACTAAATTGATCTTGATAAAACATATTTTACTAATCTCTCAGGTACATATGAGTATAAGTAATATAAGCATTGTGTCTAAACTGAGCAAACGGCCTTTAATCGCACGTTCCCAACAATCAATAGTGACTCAGGTAAAAGCATGTATTTCACTGATCAGGTGAGAAATAAATAATCCATTACCAAATACATTTACGCACCTATTTGCGTTAGCAAAATATTGTTATCGTAGTAGTTAAACCAGCGCATATTCTTACTTCAAAATATAAAATCATGGGACGAAAACTAAACTAAAAGGTGACTGTATCCATTGTTATCTGCCCTTGTTGTGCACGTTTGCTATGCTTCTCGTTTGCACAGGGCGTAGTTTGTCGTGTGCAGAAATCGGTTTTCTATTTAATTTGTAACGTAATAAAAGTAACGTTAATTCCGTCATAGGGTTATACATTGGCTTCACTCGAGGAATAGGAGGTGTGTAAATGTATCGCTTCAGCTTCGTTAGATTACAGTTATGAAACGGTGAACACGCCAACAATCTATTTTGAAATCGAAAGTAGACATAAACGTTTTGCACATTGTGTTTATTAAAACGTGAAATATGACATTTTGATATAAGAGAAGCTCTTCATTTTATTATTATTTTTTTAATTTCTTCATATTTATTTTGAAACATTAACACCAAAACAAAGTAATACACATATTGGAATTAACCGCGAATGGGCAATGTGGACATCCACTTTCATTTTGTCAGTAATGTGAACATTATTCTGCTCTAAACCGTACTATTGCCACTGTTTATTGACGGATACCGATAGATCTTTATAATTTTGTCTAATGAAAAAATATGAGAATACTGTATAATCATTTCTTTTTAGGACTCGATTTTGGGTACGAATCGGCTATAGAGCGAGCGATACAACTGTGGGAGGCAACCAATGCGTTTATTGAGGTGGTCTCCCCTATTTTTAACGCTGTAATTTAAAGGTAAGATTGGAATACATTAAACTTATTTGTACATATAATCCGTTTATACTCATTATTGTTGTCGTAGAGCGAAAGCTATGAAACACTACGCGCTAAAAACGAACGTTTCATTTAATTGTAAACCCCTTTTTTATCAACATGTCATTGATAATAAAACATGTGTATTTTAAATATCACTGACATAACATGTATGCACCTACCTTATATATGACTCAAGGGCATCATGTGTTACACAGGGTAGCATGAACTCTATTGTGTGTTGTTTGCATAAACTGTCTTGGACCAACCTTTTACAATAAGATTCAACAATATATTTATGATAAACAAAATGATGCCAGTTCTTCGATGGTTTATACTCACGAAGTCCCAGATTCAGACTTACAAAATCCATTCAAACTCCGAGCAGCCTTCGCGTTTTAACATGCGCAAAGTATCTAATTGTATCAAATTAGTTTTAACAATTTAATTACTACTTACAGTTTTTCTTCTCCCACGGAATTGTCCGGGCGAGCATAAACAGAACTATTGTGCTAAGCAATGCTGCAATATTAAATCAATATAAACGAACTTGGATTTGTAAAAGTTATACTCAAACTACCGTCGATAATCATGTTATAGGAGACTCACGCCACACGCCAGTTATTTGGTGTTCTCTGTAGGGCACATATTTTCTACTTAATTTTTATGTCTGCTTCCTAATTTTTATCAGCGTGAAAGTATAAACATTTGTTGGTACAGTTGTCAACACGAATCAATATGTTATAACTAGAACAGCCACTGCCATGGCGCAAATACTAATACCACTCGCATGCCGCTTTGTGACAAGGATATTGATACAAGCAACATGTACTTTTGAGGTATTAAAATGTATTAGTTGAACTGGGGAAAGAATTCGACAAAGGGGAATAACTTTGTATATAATAAAGCTAGAGATATATTCTTGTTAACTGCAATCCACATAATAAACATATATCCATTTATGCAGTTTGAGGTAAATCCCTTCAGTAGTGTTTGAGAAAATAGTCGACAAAGAAAACCGAAATAGGAGAATAACTCCGTAAATAATGCAGCTACAGTTATAAATCTTATTCACTGCACTCCACCTTACTGACATCTATCCATTTATAAGGTTTAAGGTCAATACCTTCAGCAGTTTTGAGACAATGGACCGACAAGGAAAACAAGGAGAATAACTCAGTAAATAATGCAGCTATAATTATAATGCATTGCACTCCACCTAGCAACCATCTATCCATGTATGAAGTTTGAAGCTGATACCTAACAGAGTTTAAAAGTTATGTTCTGGACAAAAAAACCTTCACACAGACGGACAGACAGACAGACGGACGGATGGACAGACGACCAGACAGACAAGCTGAATCCAGTATATCCCCCTTACAACTGTGTTGTGCGGTCTTATACTCCAAGTAATTATTTCTGAGATAAATGCTAATTTATCACATGTTATACCTCGTTTTCCGTATAATGCAGCCATTAGGAATATTGTTTATCTCACACATGTGTAAGATAACATTTGACCGTTTTTTTTGGCTATATATTCTTTGACTGACCAATCGCATGACGTTATTTTTGTGAAATGAAGTCGTCAACATGAATTGACGTCACGTTTTAGAATTTATCAGCATATCTTGGTAAAATTAGAAGTTTGTTTTCGTTTAAAAGCATGTGATAAAATATCTGACATTCAGTGTCATTTCATACCATATTTTATTAAACTCGTCCAGGAAATTCATTAGTAAGCTCGCCAAAGACTCGCTTACTAACAAACCTCCTGAACTCGTTTAATAAAATATGGTATGACATGACAACTCGTGTCAGATCCTGTAGGATATATAAATATTGTTTCTTACTTTGCTTTGGATGGAATAGTATTGAAATTACATTGTATAAGTGATAACCAAAGGTAAACATGTTAGTCAGTGTAAGATCAACTCAAATGCCTAACATAATGATGGTCATTACTTGCTTTCTTTAGAATTGACAAGGCAAACGGTGTTTATCTCGTTGTACTGCCTCTTACAATCCATTTAACGCATACATTCTACGAACATAATAGTTGTTGCGCGGCACCATTTTTTTTCACGCACGCATTCTGTGAAGGAATTATTTAGTTTTAAAGTATTGTTATTTTTCAGAAAAGACCATCCTTTCAGAATGGCGACACCATCAGAAGTGTGTGCATTTTGCTTCGCAGAGCCCGTGTTTGGATTCTGTGAAAACTGTAGTCTCAGACTTGGAGAGAGATGTTATTCTAACCATAACAAAATAGCTATATTTACTGACCATATAACATTCCCGTTGGACAAACCAAATGCAACTACCCAGGTGCCGGTACTCGTAGAAAAAGACATCCATGAACAGAAATGCCTAGTGCACGGAACAGACCCTCAGTCTTTTTATTGTGCAAAGCATGACGTCACTATATGTGGTCGCTGTGTTCTTTCTAATCACATGACTTGTAAAGATGACGTCGTTGATTTACATACCACAAAGTTCGATGAACATAAGACAAATGAACTTCTGTCCACTCTGACTGAAATCGAAGGAGAAATAAGTGAGCTTCAGGTTCGCTTTGAAGAAAAAGTAGAATTTAATGATGAATGTAAATCGATATATATGAACTCAATCAAAGAATATCGCAAGAAGATTAATGCTAGACTTGACCAATTACAGTTACTTGCAGAAAAAGCCGGAGAGAACAAACACCAAGAAAATATGAACAGTATTCTCGAAGTTGCAAAGACGTGCAAAGATGCTTCTCTTCAAATTCAAGAAAGAAAGACGCTAATTAAAGAGCTGTCACAGAAAAAACAGCAACGGCATTTGTTTATTTATTCTAAAAGAGTGGAAAAAGAACTGCATGACACCAGAACAGCTATTAAACAGTCTTCTTTCAAAAACCATATTGCAAAATTCACATTTCAAGAGCACTCAAAATTAGAAAACATTCTTCAAGGAGAAGTTATTGAAATTGGGTCGCTTCAAGAGGCATGTAATGCAAGCGAAGAAGAAGTTGAAGTAGACGCTGAATTAACGGTAAGTGTTTAACGTCATAACGTCAAGACGTCTCATGTCGAATGTGGTAGGTGATGATCTTCGTAATCCCAAAATTGACTTATATTTCTAGTTATTTGAACTGTACCAAAAGTTAGTAGTGATTTCATCCCAATATTTTTTTGATATGTTCAGGCGTCTCCTGAAGAAGTGAAGGAAAGCCGTTATATTTGTGTAGACGAAATAACTAATCCGAAGCAGCTTGCGTGCGGTCACATTTTCTGTACAGACTGCATCGACCAATCGATCAAGTTGAAACCATGTCGTCCTACGTGTGGGTTACTCACAGGTAATCGCTGACATAAGGTCTTTCAAATGCAGTGTAGAGTTTGCCTCGCATTTCGTAGTCTTTTGTAGAACAATATGGTGAGATTTTCAATATGAGTTAAAACACACTGCACGCATTTCAACTTCCGGTGTCTTATAGTGATAAATAGTGATGCAACGGGTAGAAATTTTTGTCGGGTCGGGTCGGGTCGGGTATCTTTTTTCGGGTCGGGTATTTGCGGGTCGGGTCGGTTATTGATAAAAGTAAAAGTACACATTAACTTTCACCTCCAGAGGGCTGTTCCGATCAGTAAACATTTTTTCTACTCTGAAGAATAGACGATACATGAAATTTTTCTCTTTTTTGATAAGTTCACATACAGTTTTGGTGTCAGATTTTGTACTGCCTAGTAATTGTCAGTCATTTTTATATCTCTGACCTCTCATTGCATTTGCATTGCTTGACAAAGCGCATTGGTGAGTATCCATCAGTTTTACTGATATCTTTGTTATTGATTTTCATTGCAACACTGCTAACATCTAAACTAGATCAGAATTTAGCAAATTTGCCGCAGGATTAGAGCTACACATATGTTGTGATCGGACATTAGTTCTGTAATCCCGTTAGAAAGGGACAATGAAGTTTGAACTGCACCTGTTTCCTTAATATTGAGTTTTCACTGGACGTTTGTCATCGACATTGTTGTTTGTTAAGGTGAATTCCGGGCCAAATAGGGCCCAATTCCACCAGCTCTAGAGTATATGTCGTATTACAGGATACTTAAGTTCTAAGAAATAAACCTTGATTAAGTCTTTGTGTTTTTTTTTAAGTATTCTCGTTTCGGTAAATGGAGATTTGTTCTGTAATTTAATTTCATGAGTTTGTTTGCAGAGGGTTTAAGGTAATAATTCAGCGGAAAATGATGGACGAGCTTATTGTGTACGCATATATATGCGTTATAAAGGCATTGATTCGTCATTTGAGGTGTGTATTTGATTGGGAAAATATGGCGCTGGGAAAAAAAAGAAATGATGAATACTGAATTACCACACTGTCAACCATCAACAGTTTCGTCGCTGTAAAATGTGATCACTTCTTTTCCATAACGGTAAATTTGACATTTACTTTGATAAATGCTCTGAGTTTATATTCAGTTCCGTTAAAAACAATGCACTCTGCCACACCTATTTCCTCATCTGGACGATTTGAAACTCCTTGGTTTAAGACGTCTTTCCATACCGCTGTTCAGTTGGGTCCGTTCAACGATGCACTCCAATATGCCACGGCGCCAGCAGAATATTAACTTTTGTTCGTAAAAACCTGTCAAATACAAAAAGCTATAGATTAAGACGAATTTTAAGAAAGATGACGAAGATTAAAAAGGTTGAATTACACTATTATTTTGATACCCGACCCGACCTGAATTTTCTAATGAGGAACCGAACTCAAGTTAATTTTTATGAAACCGAGTATGCGAGTATTTTCGGGTACCCGTTGCATCCCTATATATACATATATATATATATATATATATATGCATTGTATGTTTTCGGGTTCGTGCCTTGTTGATACCAATTATTGAAGATTTGAAAGAAATTAAATTATGCATTCAAAAACGAATACTACTAACAATCTAAAAATCGTTTAATAGAAAATACATACATATTGGTATGGTGAGCTACTAGTCACTAACAAAACAAAATAAAATACAAAATAAAAAACACATATTAAACAAATAAACACGCACAATACAAGAAGTTTATAACTTTAATTAAAACATGAAACATTATTTGTTTTTTAAATTATCAATTTACCTGACAAAATATAAGTTTTAGTTTCAACTTCTAGACATATTTAAAATCCATGACTGATGTTTCGTGTCCGTGAATCACAAGGTTAGGTGCGATAACTACTGGTGTTAGGGAATTAAACTCTTTAAGTTGTTACCCTTTGACAATTTAAAATGAAATACACGTGTATCGTGTAATGAATTATGACTGATTTAACTTTTTAATAATTGACAATAATCGCCAATATGAATTGTTGATATTTTATACATATAATGCTTTCAGGTGACCAGCCACCTGGAACGATGACAGTTACACGACAACAATTTGGATTTTATTTCCAGAGCAATCCAAAGAACATACTAATTATATACGAATTTTCCGATGGTTCACAATCGGTATGTATACACACAGTTTTAAAGGCACTTTCAATGTGCTATACATTTGTTATTGTAATGTTTGAAAAAAGTGGGGACTATATAGGAATCGCGCGTATTGGTCATTCCGTCTCTACGTCCGTATGTCTGTACGTCTGTCCGTCCATAACTGCCGAATGCCTGAAAGGATTTTAATATAACTTTATATTAGTATTCCCCATGACGAGACGATGCGTCGCAAACATGACCCATGCTTGTCAGTCAAATTTCAATGTCACAATTCAATGTCAAAGTTGAAATACTTGTATTTTTGTTGTTGCTCCATAGCTTCATAATGCCTAAATGGATTTTAATATAGCCTCAGATTATTATTCCCCATGACTGGACAAAATGTTGCGTTCTTGACCCATGCTTGTTTGTCAAAAGGTCAAGGTCCAACCTCAAGATCAATGGCAAATACTAGTATGTTTTTTCATCTCGATAATTTCTTAATGCCTAATATGATTTTAATAATATATCAGGTTATGATTCCTCATGACCAAACGATCAGTCGCGTACGTGACTCATGCTTGTCTGTCGACGGTGATGATGACTATTCAATGTCAAATGTCAAATATTTGTATTTCATTTTCGTTCCATAACTTTATATTGCCTGGAAGGTTTTTAATATTTCTTCAGGTCATTTTCCCCATGACCATATCATGTGTCATGTATGTGACCTATGCTTATCTGTCAAAAGTCAAGGTTACAATTCAAAGTCGAAGTTTGAATAGTTGTCTTTCGTTTCTACCGCATAACGTTTTAATGCATCGAAGGATTTTAATATTGTTTGAGATTATTATTCCCGATGACCAGACAATGTGTTGCGTACATGACAAATGTCAAATATTTGTATTTCGTTGGCACTCAATAACTTCTTACATGTAATGCTTAGGCGGATTTTAATATAACTTCAGATTATTAATCCCCATGACCAGACGATGAGTCGCGTACATTACTTATGCTTATCTGTCGCAAGACACAGGCCTGTAGCTTTCATGTCAAGGTCACATTTAATGGTCAAAGGTCACATATAAGAAGTAATATTTGTGTCCGGGTCATGTATTGTACTTCCAAAGAGGGATTCTGCTATAACCTGGGACAAAGTGCTTTCCATCATGGGAGGATGTGTCCCAGGCAGAAATAAAGTCTACGAATCTGGTAACTTTTCAATGTCAAATGTCAAAATAGTTGTCCAGGGGATATATTGTACATCTCATTTTGCAAGTCATCACAGTTTTCCGTTTATGCAGGTCATTTTGCCAGTCAAGACATTGTTCTGTGTTAAAGCAATACAACTTCAAACCTTTTCATCTGTGTCAAAGATGTATATGGGGGAATTAATCACGTGTTGTAATAGCTCTAGTTGAAAGTAAATATTGTAAGTTTAATTTAGAGATAATAAATACATAAAATAATGCATTATGGCAAACAAATCATCAACATGTTACTAAAAAATGGTTTTTAAACTGTTTGAACTTGGGTTGATTGTTTTCAATACTACGAATCTAGTCACAGTTTCTAGTGTTTTATGTATAGTATCGTGCAGCCCGCAAAATGTGTACGGCAAATAGTCGGACTTAATCCGCGTCTCCACGATCTTCAGCTTGTAAAATAAAGGTTAAGTTTATAAACAGTTTTATTGGGCCCTAAAATGATATATGGTTTGTTTCCCTCACCTCTACCTAACCGTCAAAATCGTTCCTACCCAAAATACTGTTTTGAACTAAGTCAAAAATAGTTAACATGTGTTGCATTGGAGTAAAAAATATGGGTATGAATCATTAACTACGTGTGGACGAGTCTTCGGGGTACTCACAGGTAATCGCTGACATAAGGTCTTTCAAATACAGTGTAGAGTTTGTGTTGCATTGCGTAGCCTTCTGTAGAACAATAGTGTGAGATTGTCGATATGAGTTAACACACATTGCACGCATTTCAACTTCCGGTTTCTTTCAGTTTCGTAATTATATATAGTGATGCAACGCGTAGCAATTTTTGTCGGGTCGGGTATCTTTTTCGGGTCGGGTATTTGCGGGTCGGGTCGGGTATTGATAAAAGTAAAAGTACACATCAACTTTGCACCTCCAGAGGGCTGTTCCGATTAGTAAACATTGTTTCTACCATGAAGATTAGATGAAAAATGAAAGTATTTTTTATCGATTTGTTCACATACAGTGTTGGTGTCAGATTTTGTCCTGCCTAGTAATTTTTAGTTTGTTTTTTTATATCTCTGAATTCTCATTGCACTTTTATTGCTCGACAAAGCGAATTGGGGAGCATCCATCAGTTTTACTGATATCTGTGTTATTGATTTTCATTGTAAACTGCTATTATCTAAACCAGATCAGAATTTAGCAAATGTTCCGCAGGATTAGAGCTACAATTATGTTGTGATCGGACATTAGTTCTGTAACACCGTTAGAAAGAATTAAGGAACTTAATAGTTATTTTTCACTGGATGTTTGTCATCAACATTGTTGTTTGATAAGGTGAATTCTAGGCCATACAGGGCCCAATTCCTCCAGCTCTAGAGTATACATTTTATCTCAAAATATCATTTTTGCTCTATTAATGACTTCAGTAGAATGATAAGGAAACCAACACAAATATCAAGTTAAAACTGGAGGGAAAAGATACATGTATACAGAATATTCGTATTACAGGATATTTAAGTTCTAAGAAATAAACCTTGATTAAGTCTTTGTGTCTTTTAAGTATTCTCCTTTCGTTCAATGGATATTTGTTTTGTAATTTATTTCTATAGCTTTTTTTGCAGTGGGTTTAAGGTAATCATTCAGCGGCAAATGATGCACGAGCTTCTTGTGCACACATATATATGCGGTATAAAGGCATTGATTCGTCATTCGAGGTGTGTATTTGATGGGGAAAAGATATGGCGCAAGAAAAAAAAGAATGAATACTAAATAACCACACTCTCAACCATCAACAGTTTCGTCGCTGTAAAATTTGATCACTTCTTGTCCTCAACGATAAATTTGACATTTACTTAGGTTTCGTCATATATATAACGATTCTCTGAGTTTATATTCAGTTTCGTTAAAAGCCAATGCACTTATTTCCTCATCTGGACGGTTTGAAACTCCTTTGTTTAGGACGTCTTTCCATACCGCTTTTCAGTGGGTTCGTTCAGCGATGCACTAAAATATCCAACAGTGCCAGCATAATATTTCCTTTTATTTGTAAAAACCTGTCAAATACAAAGAGCTATGCCTATTGGGTCTTGGTTTTATTAATTTGTTGACTATAGTTTTAGATTAAGACGAATTTTAAGAAAGATGACGATGATTAAACAGGTTGAATTACACGATTATTTTGATACCCGACCCGACCTGAATTTTCTAATTCGTAACCGAACTCGAGTTAATTTTTATGAAACCGAGTATGCGGGTATTTTCGGGTACCCGTTGCATCCCTAATTATATCATTAGAAAGTTACAATGCATTGTCTGTTTTCGGGTTCGTGCCGTGCAGTTGTTGATACCAATTATTGAAGATTTGAAATAAATTAAATTATGCAAACAAAAACGAATACTACTAACAATCTCAAAATCGATTAATAGAAAATACACACATATTATATGGGTATTTTGGTGCATTTTTTTCAACATCAGCTGAGTTATGGCACTTTTTTTTATAAACAAAGACATTTTTGGACTTGTGTCATGCGTAACTCAAAAAGTATTACTGCTGGACTGACGAAACTTTATAAACTTATTAATCAGCATGTTGACTTGTGCACCTGGGTATTTTGGTGCAATTTTTTCCAAAATCAGTGGATTAATGGCCCTTTTTTAGGTCTAAAAATTACATTTTTGGACTTGTGTTGCGTTTCACTCTAAAAGTATTAATGCTAAGGTGTTGAAATTTTATATACATATTTATCAGCATGTGAACTTGTGCATGTGGGTATTTTGGTGCAGTTTTTCTGGACATAAGCGGAGTTGTGGCCCTTTTTTTAAAACCATAAATGACATCTTTTCGACTTGTGTCGCATGTAACCCAAAAACTATTATTGCTAGAGTGATGGAAATGTTAATCAGTATGTGAACTTGTGCACCTGTGTATTTTGGGGCAGTTTTTTCTGACCTCAGCCAAGTTATGGCCCTTTTTTTAATAGCAAAAGTGACATATTTGGACTTGTGTCGCGCATAAATAAAAAATTATTACTGCGAGAGTGATGAAACTTTATAAACATATTTATCAGCTTGTGCACCTGGGTATTTTGGTGATTTTTTTCCGACATCAGCAGAGTTTTGTGACAACCAGCGGAATGTGGGGGCATCCGTGTTCTACGGACACATGTCTAGTTTATGTCTAATTTGATAACCATTTATATCACTTCAGGAACTATAGAGACAAGGCCCTTGAATTATTCATACCAAAAAATGCTCAAATGGTTTCACACCATTGAAAAACATGGCCGCCAGAGGGCAGGGCCATTTTTTCTTTTATGACTATATTGAATACTTTGAATACTTTGAAACATCTCCTAAACCCCTGGGTTTATTTTCAAATAATTTCACAGAAATGATCCTTGGGGGTTCTCTAATAAAGTTGCTCAAATGGAAAGCTCTTTTGAACAACATGGCCACCAGAGGGCGGGGCCATTTGTATGCTCCAGAAGTAGGGCATATTAAAATCAGACTGGCTACCTGTCTGTCTGTCCGTCCGTCTGTTAGTCCGTCCTGCCAAGGTTATTAAAGTCCAATATCTTGAATATAATCCAAGGTATTTGCTTGAAACTTAAAATACTTCTTTACTATCAAAATCTAGTCAGGGAATGTATCCCCCACAACTCTGTTTTATTTTTAGCTCACCTGAGCACAATGTGCTCATGGTAAGCGTTTAGGATCGCCTTTTGTCCGTCGTCCGTCAGGCGTTGTCTGTCGTTCGCCGTACGTCATGCGTCTTATGTCAACACTTTCACTCAAAGAACATCTCCTCCTAAACCCGTGAGCGTATTTTCACCAAACTTCAAAGGAATGATCCTTTGGTGACCTTTTTCAAAATTGTTCAAATCGTTCCAGTCCGCTGCATATGTAGGTCACAAGAGCTAAAAATATATTTAAAAACTGAAAACTTAAAAAAATCTTCTGTGAAACCACAAGACTTAAAGCTTTCATATTTGACATCCCTTGGAGGTCCTCTACAAAGATTGCTCAAAAGATGCCCCTGGGGTCAAAACTGGCCACACCACAGGGGTCACATGGTTTATATAGACTTGAATAGAAAAATAACTTTTAAAATCTTCTCCTCTGAATCCGCAAGGGCTAGAGGTTTCATATGTGGTATGCATACTTGTATAGTGGTCTTCTACAAAGATTGTCCAAATGATGCTTCTGGGGTCAAAACTGGCCACACCCTGCGGATAGCATGATTTATATAAACTTGTATAGCAAAATAACCTACAGTCTTCTTCTCTGAAACCGCATGGCCAAGAGGTTTCATATTTGGTATGTAACATTGTATAGTGGTCCTCTACAAAGATTGTTCAAATGATGCCCCTGGGGTCAAAACTGGCCAAACCCTGGGGCTCGCATGGTTTATATAGACTTAAATAGCAAAATGACTTTAAAAATCTTCTCCTCTGAAACTGAAGGCCTAGAGGTATCATAGTTGGTATGTAACATTGTATAGTGGTCCTCTACAAAGATTGTTCAAATGATGCCCCTGGAGTCAAGACTGGCCACAACAGGGGGTCACATGTTTTAAAAGACTAAATAGCAAAATGACTTTTAAAATCTTCTCTGAAATAGCATATTTAGTATGTAACATTGTATAATGGTCCTCTACACAGATTGTTCAAAGGATGCCCCTGGGATCGAAACTGGCTGCACCCTGTGGCTCACATGGTTTATATAGACTTAAATAGCAAAATGACTTTAAAAATCTCTGAAACCTCAAGGCCTAGAGGTTTTATATTTGGTATTTAATATTGTATAGTGGTCCTCTTCAAAGATTGTTTAAATGATGCCATTGTGGTCAAAACTGGCCACACCATGTGGCTGACATGGTTTATATAGACTTAAATAGCAAAATGACTTAAAAAATCTTTACTTCTGAATCTGCAAGGCCCAGAGGTTTCATATTTGGTATGTTACATTGTATAGTGCTTCTCTACAAAGATAGTTCATATGATGCCCCTGGGATCAAAACTGGCCACACTTCGGGGGTGACAATGTTAATATAGACTTAAATAGCAAATGAGTTTAAAAATCTTCTCCTCGGAAACCGCAAGGCCCAGTGGTGTAATATTGTGTATGTAATATTGTATAGTGGTTCTCTACAAATATTGTGCAAATTAAACCCTTGGGGTAGAAAGTGGCCCTGTAGGTCTCATTGTTTATATAGACTATAAAAATCTTCTCCTGAAATTGCAAGGCCTATGGGCATTACTAAAGTGCTTTAGTACCATTTGGCCCTGTTGTTATAAGCCATTATGATGCTTTATTTAAGGTGAGCGAACTAGGGCCATTCTGGCCCTCTTGTTTACAGATTAATTACCCTTTATATGTCCTCAGAGGTGAGCATATTAAAATTAATTTGTCTATCCTTTCTTCCGTCCGTTGAGTCAGTCTGGCCAAGGTTAAAGTTTTTAGGCCTCAGAAGAAGGGCATATAGTAGTCGCACCGTCCTTCCCTGGGTGGGTGTTTAGGTGTGTGGGTGATTGGCTGGGTCTGTCCATCCAGACTTCGTTTCCGCTATGGAACTTTTTAATGCCTGGATGGATGGATTTTAATATAACTTCAGATTATTGTTCCCCATGACCCGCATACAACTCCAATGCTCGTCGGTCAAAGGTCAAGGTCACAGTTCAAGGTCAAATGTAGTGAATTTTCATTTCCGCTCCATAACTTCTAAACACCTGGAAGGATTTTAATATAATTTTAGATTATAATTCCCCATGACCAGACGATGTGTCACTTACAGTTCCCATGCTCGTTGATCCAAGGCCAAGGTCACATTTCAAGGTCAAAGGTCATGAATTTTTGTTTCAGCTCCATAACTTCTTAATGCCTGGAAGGATTTTAATATAACTTCAGATTATTATTCCCCATGTCCAGAAGATGTGTCGCGTAGAAATCCCATGATGATCGGTCAGAGGTGAAGGTCACAATTCAAGGTCTGAAACTGAAACCGTTTAATTTAATGAAACGCCTACTTCTATATAAATATATTCAAAAAAGTAAAATACATATAAAACAACCTATATACATCTTAACACTAGTTTCACATATAACAATGCTATGATTCTTAAAACAATTATTGCTGATTTACAAACACACTCATATTAAAAATACATAATGCATACAATATTTCACAATAAAATATATTTTGACACATTTTCCTCTTTTTTGTTAACGTAGAAATTTTGGTTTAAATTTTCATAAAGTCAAATGTCTTTAACCAACATCTCCTCAATCCCTGGGTAGATTTTCAAATAATTTGCGTGGTCATCTACCAAAGTTGAAAGTATACCTCTAGAACATGAGATGAGTCTGAAGAGCAAGTTATATAACTCTGCCATGCATTTTAACTGATTAATGGCTTTTTTAAGTTTTACATTTAGGTGCACTTTACTTAGAATGTGTTGGAACAACAGCCTCTCTACATTGTATTCTTAAAGAAAACAACAACAAATTATTGTTGTGATCTTAGTATATTAATCCGACAAGCGGTAGCATCCGTAGGCAGTGTTATTGTCATTACCCCCTCTAACATTAAACCAAGCAGCAATATCTTATTTGTACCTTTTACATTAACTATATTGGTTGAAATTGTCAAACTAGGAATGCATTTAGCGTGACAACATAGATTAGTATTTCGAATAGATATTAATACATTATAACTATTTTTTAAAATTAATGTCGAAGATTACTGACATACATTTTGAATTTACAATATATGTCAGATAATCATAATAAATAACATTTTGTGTTTTAACATCAATTTTAAAATAATAGTTTTTATTGATCAAATAAGAGACTTAACCTTGTTACTCTGAGAAGTTTAGAGAAATTGGAACCTGATGCCTTTTTACAGCTCCAACAACCAGAACGAAGAAAAAGTGCCGGTCTGATCAAGAAAAAGGTATGTGCATGACAAAAGTATGTACAGGTGTTTGGCAGTACTGTGATATATGTATGTACAGGTGTTTGACTGTGCTGTGATAAAGGTATGTACAAATGTATAACTGTGCTGTGATAAAGGTATGTACAAATGTATAACTGTGCTGTGATAAAGGTATGTACAAATGTATAACTGTGCTGTGATAAAGGTGTGTACAAATGTATAACTGCTGTGATAAAGGTATGTACAAATGTTTAACTGTGCTGTGATAAAGGTGTGTATAGGTGTTTACAGAGCTTTGATAAAGGTATGTATAGATGTTTGACAGTACTGTGATAAAGGTGTGTATAGGTGATGGACTCTAAATAAAGGTATATACAAGTGTTTGTCAGTGCTGTGATAAAGCTATGTACAGTAGCTTGACAGTGTTGTGAAAAAGGTATGTACAGGTGTTTGACAGTGCTGTGATAAAGGTTTGTACAGTTGCTTGACAGGGCTGTGATAAAGGTATGTACAGGTGTTTGACAGTGGTGTGATAAAGGTTTGTACAGTTGCTTGACAGTGCTGTGATAAAGGTATGTACAGGTGTTTGTCAGTGCTGTGATAAAGGTTTGTACAGGTGTTTGACAGTGCTGTGATAAAGGTTTGTACAGTTGCTTGACAGAGCTGTGGTAAAGGTATGTACAGGTGTTTGACAGTGCTGTGATAAAAAGGTTGGTACAGTTGCTTGACAGTGCTGTGATAAAGGTATTTACAAGTGTTTGTCATTGCTGTGATAAAGGTATGTACAGGTGTTTGACAGTGCTGTGATAAAGGTATGTACAGTTGCTTGACAGTGCTGTGATAGAGGTATGTACAGGTGTTTGTCAGTGCTGTGATAAAGGTATGTACAGGTGTTTGACAGTGCTGTGATAAAGGTTTGAACAGGTGTTTGACAGTGCTGTGATAAAGGTTTGTACAGCTGCTTGACAGTGCTGTGATAAAAGTATGTACAGGTGTTTGACAGTGATGTGATAAAGGTATGTACAGTTGCTTGACAGTGCTGTGATAAAGGTATGTACAGGTGTTTGTCAGTGCTGTGATTAAGGTTTGTACAGGTGTTTGACAGTGATGTGATAAAGGTATGTACAGTTGCTTGACAGTGCTGTGATAAAGGTATGTACAGGTATTTGTCAGTGCTGTGATAAAGCTATGTACAGTAGCTTGACAGTGCTGTGATAAAAGTATGTACAGGTGTGTGATGGTGCTGTGATAAATATATGTACAGATGTTTGACAGTACTGTGATAAAGGTATGTACAGGTGTTTGTCAGTGATGTGATAAAGGTTTGTACAGTTGCGTGACAGTGCTGTGATAAAGGTAAGTACAGGTGTTTGACAGTGCTGTGATAAAGGTAAGTACAGGTGTTTGTCAGTGCTGGATAAAGGTATGTACAGGTGTTTGACAGTACTGTGATAAAGGTATGTACAGGTGCTTGTCAGTGCTGTGATAAAGGTTTGTACAGTTTCTTGACCGTGCTGTGATAAAGGTATGTACAGTTGCTTGATAGTGCTGTGGTAAAGGTATGTACAGGTGTTTGATAGTGCTGTGGTAAAGGTATGTACAGTTGCTTGATAGTGCTGTGGTAAAGGTGTGTGCTTTTTGACAGTACTGTGATAAAGGTTTGTACAGTTGCTTGACAGTGCTGTGGTAAAGATTTGTACAGGTGTTTCACAGTGCTGTGATAAAGGTTTGCACAGTTGCTTGATAGTGCTGTGATAAAGGTGTGTACAGTTGCTTGATAGTGCTGTGATAAAGGTTTGTACAGTTGCTTGACAGTGCTGTGGTAAAGGTATGTACAGGTGTTTGCCAGTGCTGTGATAAATGTATGTACATTTGCTTGATAGTGCTGTGATAAAGGAACGGTATGTACAGGCGTATGACAGTACTGTGATAAAGGTATGTACAGTTGCTTGACAGTGCTGTGATAAAGGTTTGTACAGTTGCTTGACAGTGCTGTGATAGAGGTATGTACAGGTGTTTGACAGTGCTGTGATAAATTTATGTACAGGAGTTTGACGGTGCTGTGATAAAGGTATGTACAGTTGCTTGACAGTGCTGTGATAAAGGTTTGTACAGGTGCTTGTCAGTGCTGTGATAAAGGTTTGTACAGTTGCTTGACAGTGCTGTGATAAAAGTATGTTCAGGAGTTTGACGGTGCTGCAATGAATGTTTGTGCATGTGTTTAACATTACTGTCTCTTTGAAGTTTTTTAAAATAACAGACCTTGTATCTGCTTGTCTTTCGTAATGACTGGTTGAATTCGACAAAACTTCACAGGATTGATCAGTGCCAAGTGTGGTTGTGCATATCTTTAACACATCATGGTTGGTCGATTTAGGGCAGAGTTTATCAATTTACCTGAATAAATATAATTTTTAGTTTCAACTTCTAGAAAAATTTAAAACCATAACTGATGTTTCGTTTTCGTGAATCACATGGTTAGTTAACTACTGGTGTTAGTGTATTAAACTCTTTGGATTGTTTCCCTTTGACCAGTTAAAATGAAATACAAGTATATCGTGTAATGAATTATGACTGAATTAACTTTTTAATAATTGCCAATAATCGAAAATATGAAGTGTTGATATTTCACACAGATGATGCTTTCAGGTGACCAGCCACCTGGTACGATGACTGTTAGAGAATATTTCATCAAGTTTGATGCCATTAAAATCATATTCAAGTTTTCCAATGGATCACAATCCACACACAATTTTAAAGGCATTTACACGGTGTTATACATTTGTTATTGTAATTTTTGAAACAAAAGTGGGGACTACATAGGAATCGCGCGTATTGGTCAGTCCGTCTCTACGTCCGTACGTCTGTCCGTCCATATTTTGTTTTCGCCCCGTAACTGCCGAATGCCTGAAAGGATTTTAATATAACTTTAGATTATAATAATTCCCAATGACCAGGTGATGCGTCGGAAACGTGACCCATGCTTGTGTCATGTATGTGACCTATGATTGTCTGTCAAAAGTCAAGGTTACAATTCAAAGTCGAAGTTTGAATAGATGTCTTTCGTTTCCACTGCATAACGTTTTAATGAGTGGAAGGATTTTAATATTGCTTGAGATTATTATTCACGATGACCAGACAATGTGTTGCGTACATGCCAAATGTCAAATATTTGTATTTCGTTGGCACTCAATAACTTCTTACATGTAATGTGTCAAAGCGGTATATTGGGGAATTAATCACGTGTTGTAATAGCTCTAGTTTAAAGTACATATTGTAAGTTTTATTAAGAGATAATAAATACATAAAATAATGCATTATGGCAAACAAATCATCATCATGTTAATAAAGAAAGGTTTTTAATCTGTTCGAACTTTTCAATACTACGAATCTAGTCGAAGTTTCTAGTGTTTTATGTATAGTATCGCGCTGTTCGCCAAATGTGTAAGGCAAATAGTCGGACTTAATCCGTGTCGCCACGATTCTCAGCTTGTAAAGTAAAGGTTATGTTTATAAACAGTTTTATTGGGGCTTAAAATGATATATTGTTTGTTTCCTTCCCATTACCTACCCGTCAAAATCGTTCCTACCAAAAATATTGTTTTGAACTAAGTGAAACATACTTTATTGTATTGGAGTCAAAGTCAAAACGATTATTTAAAATGTAGCCTACTGACCTTTTATCAACCACCAAGGCTTCAGACATTTTGGAAATATTTATGCATAAGGTTTATAATGTCATAAATATTCTGTCGACTGCCAATAGGGTCTGAACAGTTGAACTACATCCTGAAAATGTAGAATATCAATCATAAGCATACTATAGAAACAATTCTGTAGAAATGTAATAATTATTTCATTAACCAATTATTACATCATAAAGAATATAATATGTATTATTTTCATTTATATCATGTTCTTGCGGTCGTTATTTAGATCTATATACATGTAAAATCAAGCTGGAAATATGATAATAAAAAAATAAAGCAACATACATCACAGTTATGGCAACAACAACAACACCAACAACACATTACAATTACAATCTTACAATTTATGGAAATAAATGCACTACAGCCTCTTTCGCTCCTCTCTGTAACCTTACGTGTTCCGCAAGTTAAATTTTCATGCATTATATATGTGTGCGTTATTTATATAAAATATAATTACTCAGAGAATTATGTTATAAGACGGTTGCTGCCATTTCGAATGCCCGCGAATACATATGACATTAATATGTTTCACATGTTTACTATTAAACCCTTACAAATAAATAGAAACAATACATTGCAATTAATCCTCTTAAAAAGTAAACCATTAAAACATACATTTGCTAGAATTAGAAAGAACAGACCGTGAAAATTAATAATCAGTGTCAGAACAACCAGACCGTTTGCCGTTAAAGTGTCCTGTGACTCAATCCAAGCTTTCCAAAAAGAAATCCAGAATAAAAATGGTTACAATACACTATTGTCGTAAAAAATCAACGGGGCAACTGAAATTGTCATTAATTTTAATACTGTCGTGTAAAACCTTTAAATAAGATACATTTTGTTAAATTAATTAATGCCTGTAGTCTTTCTTAAGTCCATTGCATTTTACCTGATCAATCGGGCAATTCTGTGTAAACGGAATATAACATCAAATCGGTAGTTACGTAATTCCTTTATGCGATTTCCACTTGAATACTTGTGCGATGTTGCATATTGTTTTTTAACACGGAACACGTATTACATTAAATGTGTCAACCGATATGTAAAGCGTTTGCTTTATTTCAAAGAGATTGAAATTTCTGTGAAGTTGAAATATAACATAATAACTGAATCTCAAATTTAAGTCTAATATATAAACTATTGGACCTTTTGATTAAATGCACCATTGCTTTTCTTGTAATTATATTTTCTAGCATATCCATCCGTCTCCTGGTAAGCGTTATAAAGGGATTACTGAAACCGCGTGGCTCCCTGGCACCGTGCAAGGGTGCAACATTTGCAGAATGCTGAAAGTTGCCTTTCAAAGGAAACTGGTGTTCACCATTGTAGACGCGCCTAGACGTGAGGGAAAGATAACGTTGAACGGCATTGAGCAACTGGAATCCTCTTTTCTTAAGTACGTACTAATAAAAGTGTGTCGATATTTATAAACATTAAAATAACATTATACTATTTAATTAAAAAGTAAAGCATATCCAAGATACAGAGCTCCAGATAACTTTTTTGGGCAATTCTTATTTTACTCTCTAATTTAAAACTGAATTCTTAAAAATTATTTTTTAATTCATCTTTTACAATTGCATATGACACATCAATACTTAAAGTTCTAAATCGGACGTTTAACCACCATGTTTTTGCCATGACATGTGAATATTTCATACTGGTTTTCAGTGTGCAGATAACACTATTTGCACTACCTATGCTGGTATAATTAATAAGTAACGCGATACATCATAACCTATTAAACGGATGCCGGATCCAGAGACTTCGAAGCATTTAGAACTTGGCTCATTTTTGCTGTTCAAAAGTGTTTCCTTGGTTCAACTGTTTTGCTGACACAGTACCACCATGCTTTACGACAGCTTTTGATTCGTCAGATCTTCCATATTGGGTAGAACTCTATATTGATTACTTATTTCTTGTGGTTCTGAAAAACAAACACATAGAAAAGCAGCACCGTTTTCTGGCTACTAACTGACGTTTTACGCTCATCACGCTTTGATGAACCGGTGTTTTCCACCATTTTGATTTTGTTTACCATTGCACAGAAGAACGGCCCACGTGATTTCGGCTCAGAACAATATGGTCAGACGTTCATGGCCGAGGTATAATTTACCAACCTGATAAAACTTTCATTTCATTAAAATATATTGCTCGTTATATGGTATATGTATGAACAGAAATGTACTACTACGATATTGACACGCAATTCCTTATACAGTCGGCGAACATCGAACATCGATTGTTAGCCGTCTCGATTATTGCACGTTTTGAATTTGGGCTCTCATTCCAAATAGAAAGCGCTTAAGTGACGTCATGAATTACAGCGAATTGTGCTGTATTGAGCGCTAGACGATTCAGTCCTCGTGAGTTTCCGACCCTGCCGAGATTGGTTTTCATACACGTTACGCGCGTTTGCGAATTATGAATTCTTATTTTCATTTTTTCAATGCGTAAATTTTCGCATATAGATTTTAAATCTAAATCATTTTTTGTTAATTTAAATGCGTATTTACGCCTTTACGCACGTTATCTGGAGCTGTGAAGATAAATGTAACTGTAAAGCCCGGATTGAAATACCATAGTAAAGTGTGTGTTTGTGTCAGTCGCTTTGTATTTCAGAAGTGTCGCTGTCATAATGTGCAGGTAATGATCAACACGTGTAAACATTCACGTACTTTAAATTTGAGGAAGTTAGAACAAGGAGAATACAGTTCGATAAAACACATACACATTTTAACTTTTTTTGATATCAGTGTAAAGTCTTATCTTATTCCATTCATGGTCATTGAAATGTGAAGTACTCATCTGGTGAAAATAAGTTTTCTATGACCATTCATTGAATAAAACACGATTTGTCACTGACATCCACAAATATCACTAAACCATTTCTTGACGATTCAAATCCAACGTTTTAACAGGACCTACCGGTATTCACAATTTGGCAAATGGACGATTTAATATTGATGTCAGATTTCAAAAAGACCAGTACACGTATATAGTAAGAAGCGAAATAACACTTCTGACAGATAAATATGTTAAAAACAACGTGTCGTTGATGAAACGGATAAAAATGAAAAGCAAAACGAAAAAAAACGTGTATCACTTAAATATGGTTAAACCGAAACGGAAATATATATTGGACAATCGAGTCGATTTATTAGCGCGACAGAATTTTGATTGAGACCATATGCTTGAGGCCCCGAGGAAACACTGTTTGTTTAGATGTTTTTACCTTTCCTTGGATAGTATGTGAATTTAACACATTTTGGATTTTGCAATAAACGAAGACGATAAATGACTGTTTTCGAAATACCAACAACTGTGAGCCACTTTAAATATATACATGTACATATATTATATAAACAAAATATAGCAAAATCAGAAAATGTATCACGTGCTGCATACATACACATCTTTGGTAGTTTAGGTATAAAATATTATTTAAATCCCACTGTATTCCACCTGGTCACAAAACGCTGGTGTGGTGTCAAATCAAGTGATGTAAATTGTGTAAATTATGTGTATGTGCGTGTGTCGATCTACATTGTTTGTCAGCTAATAATTACACGCGACATTTTTGTGATACTGCCTGTTTTTGTGTAATATATCAGGTTAGACTTAGAATAAAATTATTTTATTCATGCCGAACCTGATTTATTACACAAGACCAGGCAGTTTTTATATTTATCATACCACATGTTTCTTAAATTACACCAAACAAGCTGATTTATATATATTTAAAAACTAAGCCGGCGCTGATTTTGCTGAGCCGTCTTTTACACGTTCACGTACATGTAGTTATGGATTTCTAAAAGTTGACTGAATAATACTCTATTATTAGCATTTCGTAAAGATAAATGAGCTGTTTTCACTACGAATACATAGATTACACGCATGTTCATTTATATTATATAGAAAATGCAATTATGAAATGGATTGCAACGATCAATTTCATCGGATAACACTGATCGCCTAACTGTTTGGAGACGCCATTTTGGAATTGTGTATTGAAATTGACATTTCCAAGATCGTGTCAATAGTAACCATAGTGTGTTCAATATTTGTTAAAAGTGTTTTTGGTTCAACACAAACTCATGCTGTGTAGTGCGTTTATTTTGAATGTATTGAACTAATTTTGTATTGATTATTTATTGTCCCATTGATGACGTCATATCACTATCAAAATGCGAGTTTATGTAAATATTTAAAAACAAATAACGTTTAAAAAGAATAAACTACATACGTTCTTCGTATCAAATTGTTTGTTTTGCTAAAACTGATTCAGTTGCACTGAGAATGTTGACTTAGGAGTTGATTTCGAGTAATATGACGTACCTCTAAACATTGACTGATATAAACGCTACTGACCTGATATAAAAAATATATCAGGTACCTTTGTATCAAGCCGATATCAGCATAGTGGTATGATAAATAAAATTTATTAATTTTAACAACTAGGTACATTTGTAAGAAAAATAGGTAGCATTAGATAATTAATAAATATTTTCCTGACCAATCTTGGTTAATTATTGGTGGTAGCTACATATATTTGCAAATATAACTCAACTAAAACAAATGTATCTTCATTGTTCTGTACGATCTGTTGTTCTGGTATTTTCATTTCAGCTTCGATTTTTCTGACTATCTTGACAGAGTAACTGATCAGTTGAAAGCAAAAGGTGTAACGTTGGCCGATATTGACCCCAACGATACTTTGGAGGGAACCGTGGCAGTAGATTGATTGGAAGAAAACCAAAGGTCTAACGTAAGCCGATATTAATCCCAAAGATACTTTGGATGGAGGAGTGACTGTAGGCTGATCAGATGAAAAGCAAAGGCAGTAACTTTGGCTGATAACGATACTTTGGAGGGAACAATGACTGTAGACTGAATATCCGAACATTTAGAGTTTGTAAATGTACTTAATATTCCATTAATGTGAACTTTCTCTTCATAAATAAAATATACTTTTATTAAACATGAATGAGAAGTTTTATCTGCGCATATTATTGAAAACTGATATCAGCGAAGCAGAGGTGCCTGCATACCATACACTTGAAATTTGTGGAATGCATATTCGGGTTAATGCATTCAACTTAGTAACGAGCATTATTGATATTGCGAAGAAATTTGATTGAAAATGTGATTAGCAATTCAGAAAACCAAGACTCAATTGTTTGACGGACATGTCTTGTAAAAACTTTCGTATGCTGCCAACGATGTTTGTCGGAGTCTGACTGAAGTAGTTGCGATAATAAATCCCGTAGCTAATCGTCAACTGTTGCCTAAGTAATTTTGGTTGAATTCGCATTATATTTTGGCCATATAAGTAACATACCGCTTTATTCATCCTATACGCACAGCTGCTTTTGTTGCTTTTTAATTTAGGAGTATTAATTGAATTGAGGCATGAATGAAAAATATACAAATATTCTATAGAATTGGATGCGAAACGTGCTGGTAACAAATGTACATTATAATTGCCATCACGTGTCTATTCATCTTTAGGTTAGTCGTTTTTAAAACGTTTGATTGTTTAAGATCCGAAAACAAATAATGCGAATTGGTTTCTCTATTCTTAATTTACATATACAGTATGTATGCCTTTGACTGTATAGACACAATAATGTAATGTTATCCTCGAATTGATTTTAATGTACATATATTTTGTAATTGTATTATGATTTTGAAGGAAATTGTGACTTTAAATATATGTTTAACATATTTTGAGGCAAAACTGTATAATTTAGTGGTGGGGATTGTTTATTTAATTTCATGTCTCACATATCATATAATGTCTATCATACATATTAACATAAAGTGCATATAAAAAAGTTATAAGTTTACAAACCAATTTATTAGATTGTTACTGAAACCATATTTGCTAATTAAAGCTGAAATGTGATAAATGCGAGATGAACACTTGTGTATTTCGGTATTACTTTCGTGTAGTATGTACTTTTTATTCTATTACATACCTGTGCTAGTATATTGAATACGTTATAATTTTTAACATTAGCTCTGTATGTCTTGCGATGTTTAAAGACAAAATAAGGTACATCAGTGATAGAGCATTTTATAAGAATCAGAAAAAGAGAGATTTGTAGTTGTTTTAAATATATTATTATATTATATATTTTGTGTTTCGATGCACTAAAACCCAATTATACAACTAGTTAGCTTCCTCTATTGATCTTGTTCTACAGTGTATTTTAGAGATATGAAAATATTCCAATTCATATTTTTACGACAACAGTTAAGGCAATATAATTTACCAAAGAATACAAGTAGATTATCCATATTGTTTTCAAAACAAACAATCAAGAGATATCATTTTATTGATCTAAATTGCCTTATCTGTTTTATAAGGCTGCTTTTCCACATGTCCATATCAGCATCCGCATCTGTATCCGTATCCGCATAAATATTATTCGGACGTTCTTATCAATGAATCAGCATAATAACGTCGAATATTTTCAAATAGTTACAATGTCTGAGTAAGAAGCTTTTAAACATTTTTAATTACGTCGGATGCAAATAGTTATACCAGTAAGCGAAACATTCACATGTGATGGATTTTAAACAATCCAACAATTATATATGCAGCGTCAGTCATGACTCATTTCATTTAAAGGTTACCCGTTATTACCAAGTTATTGTACTCGGTAAATCTAAGTTGAGTTATCCATGTGTATCTAGACTGTTTCTTCTATTTTCCGAATGTTTTACGTATAAAAGCCCTATGTTTAATATGCTAAGTTAGATACCATGTCGTCCGCATCCGCATAAAATCACTCACCGCTTTGCGGATACGGACGGTCCAACTGTTTCCAACTTGCTCGACTGTTTTGCGGATGCGGATTTGCGCAATGCGGATGCGCATACCGAAATTTGGAAAAGCGCTTTAAACTTGTGATTTTAGCTTTAAGCAATTATTGCGTGTAATTAGTTTACCACAATAAATGAATACTACACAATTACCGTGAGTGGAATACACGTAATTACTGTAATCTGGAATACGTGTAATCGAGTAGTTACCTACTCCTGCCACTACGTTATAGGGTGAGGCATGAGCTGATAATATTCTGTTACACGATATTTACTTACTTCGTAGTAAAGGTCAGGCATCAACAAAATCTTCTATGGTAACAGCGGCTAATTGAAGATGGCAAAGGTACTTTATGTTCTGGTCTAATCAATTATAAGATCATAATCTTGTATAAACACATGACCATTATTATGTAACAAGAATGTGTATATATAGGTCCTAATTTTAAAATAACATGTGGCACAATTACGTAATAGAGGAGCATACCAATTAGTGAAGTAATACACAGATCACTGTCTCGGCAGCTATGCCACAGACTTCATAAATCTACCTGATAACAAGTGAAATAACAATATCATTTAAAAATAAAATTATTTAAGACAAAAATATAATTTTATTGGCAATTATCCTGATCGTTTGCTTGAACTCATGATAGTTTATAAATGGAATGTACATGTGTTTGTACACCAAGTTTGAAGACATACAATCATGATTAACACTTTTTAACACACTTTTTAACGTTTTGTTATTATATAATGATGCTTTATTTCTCAGTCACATTTTTTTGTTTTGGCTCTGTATCAAGAGAACAAGAGAGTACAAAGAAAAAACGCATTTTATCAATTCTGGTTAACTCGGTAGAATTCTTAAGTTGTTTCACTCAAATGAACAAAAAAGCATATTCCGGGATATCACTTTTTTGCTCATACTGCATATTGATAGTTTCGTTAGCAGATTTGGCTTTTTGTGATAGTTACATTCTTAGCATTATAATTCAAATATTTGAAACATATCCACGTATACATAATTTATTAAATAAAACAAATACAAGTTTAATGAAAAAAACAAACAACATTTTATAAGTTTACTCGACACTTTCTCCATTGAACATTATTTTACTTTAGGTCTACTTACCCCAAAACGGAAGTCACCTCCTCAGGGTTACATGTCAGCTGTCAGTTAGATAATAAGCACATATGGTTGAGTGCAGGATGCATATAATTTGTAAAATACAGTTTAAATGATATGTTTTGGTATCATTTTAAAGGTATATATGTAAGCAATAAGAAAAAAGGCTGTTTGTGTGCACTACTTTTTTTCTAGTGGTTCCCAGCTTCATAACTTTTGGCCCATGTATTCATGCGCAAAATGGCAGCCTCCATGCCCGTCGAAACCGGTGTGTTTTTTGTAAGGTAAATATTTTGAGTTACAACGCATAGAATTTTTTGACATGCTTTTTTTTCCAAAGGTTATGTCCTCATCTTTCCAACAATGTATGGTGATATATTGGCCAGTAGCTTGGTCATGGTGAAAAGTGAGATCAAATTTTGAATATTTTATATGTAACAAAGAAGAAATTTATTTGCGCATGCGTAACCTTTATGGACAATTACAGCAAATACATCGTCAGCCTCGTTCTCGATTCGCTGTATCAAGGGAGACAACTCCTATAGTACTCGATAACGGGAATGTGAAAAGGGTCTATTTGTAGTTATTTGATTTAGACTGATATTTTAAAGCTCAATCACATTATTTTAAGAGTTTGTATTATAATAAAAAAGTATTGCAGGTAAAGTAAGTGTGCATTGAATCACAATATACAATTTGTGTGTGTAGAATGAATAATCAGTATAGATACAGTTGTGATAGTGCTAAGTAGTAAGTGCCAGAAAAACTTGGTGTATAATTCTTGTGCATTTGTATTATTGTTGTATTTCTTTTCAGGCTGTTGATTCAGTTAGTAATTGATTCCTACTAGATCTACTCTACTCATGCATATACAATTGTATTTTTTATTTATGTTTCATCATTACCAGTATTAATATACAAAACATAAACACAACAGGTTTTAAGATTTTTCAAGTGGAAAAAAAATGAAATAATAATAATGTACATATTTGCAATCCAAGTTCTTCAGTGACATACCATTGTTTATTCATTGCTTACAATACAAAATGTTTAAGTCTGAACATATTAACTAACACAATAACTCTGTAAATATGCATTACTATTATTATTGTATTTGAATGTGTTTATATTTCTTATGTTAAATAAATACACATTTATGCATTTTAATGATTCTTCTTATATAGAAATAGGCAAGATACCCATGATTCAAATGAACACAAAACATGTACCTGACGATTTCTTCATCACTGAAATAATTTAATGAAATATAGTCTCATACTGTGCACAAACTCAAAAACATCAGTACTACATACTAAAGTCAATAATTTGAATGCAATGACTCAATGTTTTACTTTTAACATTCATTTGGATAACACGTTTATCAGATGTCCTTTTTAAACAGCAGTCACACAAAGATTAACAGGGATGTTGTTGGATGTTCTTTTTTATTTAGTTGGAAGAGAACCTATCACAAATGTAATGGCTGCTTTCTGTTCTTATTTCTAAAATTTTGCTGTTGTACTCATGTCTTGGAATGGAAACTACAGCCTATGAAAAATAAGAACATTTGAAATAATTTGTTTATTTATTTATTGATATTTCGTTAGCTTGACCGATTAATATAATTTTTAAATAGGCTAACTTTCTTATTAACATAAGGATACAATGTAATGTTTGTCGTAAATCACACGATTATTTAAAATAACTCAATATTGTATTTCATTAAATAGTAAACAAAACGTAGGAAAATCCCAAATATATGGATGTACGTCCAGACAGGTTATTCAGTATATTTAATCGATGTGCAATTAACGAGATTAATTTCACTTAAAGATCACGTTATCACAAAGTTTGATTGCAATTACAACACCACGAGCGCCTAACATTTTGAAAATTGTGTTTTGATATGTGACATACAGTTTGTCCGCCATATTGTGAATTGTCCATAAGTATTCGGCCATAAATTGTTTGACGTCAGATTAGTGTGAAATCAATCATCCATTACAAAATGCATTTATGCACCTATTTTGCGTTAGTAAAATATTGTTATCGTAGTAGTTAAACCAGCGCATATTCTTACTTTGAAATATTAAGCCAAAGGACGAGTCATGATTTGAAAACTAAACAAAATGTAAAATTATCCATTGTTATCTGCCCTTGTTGCCTCGTTTGCCATGCTTCCGTTTTGCAAAGGGCGTAGGTCGTCGAGTGCAGAAATCTGGTTTCTATTTAATTTTAAACGTCATAGGAGTATAAACTATTCAGACATAGAGCTATATATTGGCTTCACTTGATGAATAGAAGGTATGTACATGAATAGCTTCAGCTTCGTTAAATTACAGTTATTAAACACGAAAGTAGTCATAAAAGTGTTGCACATTGTGTTTATTAAAAAGTAAAATCTTACATTTTTATATAAGACAGGCTCTTCATTGTTGCAATTAAATTTCTTCATATTTATTTTTAAGCATTAACACCAAAACAAACTAATAAACATTGTTGCTTACTAGCAGATGGGGAATGTGGATATCCACTTTCATTTGGGCAGTAATGTGAGCATTATTCTGATTTAAACCGTTTATTGACTGAATCCGATACTGATAGATCTTTATAATCGGAGTATTTTGTCTTATGAAAAGAATATGAGAATACTGTATAATAATATCTTTTTAGTGACTCGATTTTGGGTACTACACGGCTCTAGAGCAATAAAACTATTGGAGGTAACCAATGCGTTTGCCGAGGTGGACTCCCCTATATTAAACGCTGTGATTTAAAGGTCACATTACACTAAATAAATAAGTCATGTACGATTGTACTCTCTAAATAAATCAACAAGTTTAACTCCAAGACATGTTTTTAGGTTTAGACACTTGCTTCGATATTCTTTTTCGGAGATGTTGGTAAGGTAAGCATTGGTGTGCACTAATAAATCACTGATATGTTTTAAGATTGGAGACCACAGTAGGACACTTGCGCTGAGGCGGGTTACATTCAACTAGAAAGTATCCGGTGAATAAATGGTGATAAAAAAGTCAAATTTATTTACTGTCGCGTTCTTCCTTACATATTACATGAATTATCAATTCAGCGAGGAAAGCTCTTTAAGAAAATGTATGGTTATGAGGATCCCTATGTGCAACACGTTGCAATTATTTTGTTAAAGTTATTGCCTTTACACATTACGTGACATAGGGATTGTAACCTAAACACAAAACAGGAAGTGGCACTAAAGGAGCAATGTTTACATAAAATCACCATATTACTGTGTGGTTTTATTGGCTGTAATACGTTTCACGGAAAAAATGCGATAAATATCATGATTTGAATGTGCGTTACGATTTTTACATCGAAAACCGCTTTTCCAAGTAAAAAAAGAAGAGAAAAAAAGTACGGAAACTCGTTTTGTGCATCTCGCAGCGCACCAAATCATGCTAAAACCAAAAATGAACACTTTTTATATAATATTTTTCACTATTGCATTTTACAGTATGTAAAAATATTCTAGTATTTTGACTGAGTTTTGTGAATTAAGTACACATTAGGCTCAGGCACTCCAATATAATCCAAACATTGAAAACGCAAGCAAGTTTGCTTATCATGCGTCATTCTCAAATGCGTTTTCAAGCAATTCTACTGTGTGGATCGGTCTGAAAGTTTGTATGCACATTAAAATATGTTAATAATGATGCAGAATTGTTTTTTTTGCGATATCAAAACTGTAAGTTGCCTTAAAGGTAAGATTGGAATACATTAAACTTAGTTGTATATGCCATCCTTTTATACTCATTATTGTTGTCGTACAGCGAAAGCTATGAAATACTACACGCTTTTGAATGTTTTGAATTTTTTTTTGTATAAACACGAAAGTTTCAGTTAATTTTTAACCGTTTATTCAACATTAATTTGGCAATAAAACATGTGTATTTTAAATATCACTGACATAAAATGTATGCATACACCTTATTCATGATTAAGGGCCATCATTGATTACTCGAGGTAGCATACACTGTGATGTGAGTTTTATGCATAAACTGACTTGGACCAATCGTCTACAGTAATCTTCAACAATTTATTGATGATAAACAGAATGATGACAGTTCTTTGATGGTTCATAATCACGAAGTCACAGATTCAGTCTAACGAACTCCATTCAAACTCCGAGCAGCCTTGGCGTTTTCACATGCGCAAAGTATCTAATTGTATCCAATTAGTTTTAACAATTTAATTACTACTTCCAGTTTTGTTTCTCCCACGGAATTGCCCGGGCGAGCATAAACAGAACTATAGTGCTAAAAAATGCTTTAATATTAAATCCATATAAACGAACTTGGGTTTGTAAAAGTTACACACAAACTACCGTCGATATTCCTGTTATAGGAGACTCACGCCAATTATTTGGTGGTCTCTGTAGGGCACGTATTTCCTACTTAAGTTTTATGTCTGCTTCAGAATTTTTATCAGTGGGAAAGTATAAAAAATGGTTGGTACAGTTGTCAACACGAATCAATGTTATAACTAGAACTGCCACCGCCATGGCTCAAATACTAATACCACTCGCATGCCGCTTTGTCACAAGGATATTGATACAAGCAACACGTAGTTTTGAGGTGTTAAATTGTATTAGTAAAAATGGGGAAAGAATTCGACAAAGGGGAATTACTCTGTATATAATAAATCTAGAGATATAATTCTTGTTCATTGCACTCCACATAACAAACATAAATCCATTTATGCAGTTTGAGGTCAATCCCTTCCGCAGAGTTTGAGGAAATAGTCGACAAAGAAAACTGACAAAGGAGAATAACTCCGTAAATAATGCTGCTACACTGCACTGCACTCCGCCTTACTAACATCTATCCATTTATAAGGTTTGAATTCAATACCTTCAGTAGTTTTTCAGAAAATGGCCGGAGAAGGAAAACAAATAGAATAACTCTGTAAATAATGCAGCTAGAGTTATAATTATAATGCATTGCACTTCGCCTAGCAACCATCTATCCATGTATGAAGTTTGAAGTTGATACCTAACAGAGTTTGAAAGTTATGTTCTGGACAAAAAAAACTTCACACAAACGGGCAGACAGACAGACGGACGGATGAACAGACGACCAGACAGACAAGCTGAATCCAGTAAACCCCCCTTACAACTGTGTTGTGAAGTCTTATACTTAAAGTAATTATTTCTAAGGTTAATACTAATTTATCACATGTTATATCTCGTTTTCCGTGTAATACAGCTATTAGGAATATTTTTATCTTACACATGTGCAAGATAACATTTGATCGTTTTCGTTGGCTACATATTCTCTGACTGACCAATCGCATGACGTTATTTTGGTGAAATGACGTCGTCAACATGAAATGACGTCACGTCAGAACACAAATTTTTAGAATTTATCAGCATGTCTTGGTAAAATTTAAAGTTTGTTTTCGTTTAAAAGCATGTGATAAAAGATCTGACACTCAGTGTCTTTTAATACCATATTTTATTAAACTCGTCTAGGAAATTCGTTAGTAAGCTTGCCAAATACTCGCTTACAAACAAACCTCCTACACTCGTTTAATAAAATATGCAATGACATGACAACTCGTGTCAGATCCTGTTTGATATAAATATTGTTGCTTACTTTGCTTTGCATGGAATAGTATTGAAATTACAGTGTATAAGTGATAACGAAAGGTTAACATGCTAGTCAGTGTAAGATCAATACAAATGCCTAACATAATGATTGTTATTACTTGCCTATTTTGGAATTGACAAGGCAAACTGTTTACCTCGTTGTACTGCCTCTAACAATCCATTTAACGCATACATTCTACGTACATGTAGTTGTTGCACGGCACCATTTTCCCGCTCTTTGACAAACGCACGCATTCTGTGAAGGAATTATTTAGTTTTAAAGTATTGCTATTTTTTCAGAAAAGACCATCCTTTCAGAATGGCGAGATCATCAGACGTGTGTGCAGTTTGCTTCGCAGAACCCGAGTTTGGACAAATCAAATACAACTACCCAGGTGCCTGTACTCGTAGAAAAAGACATCCATGAACAGAAATGCCTAGTGCACGAAACAGACCCTCCGTGTTTTTATTGTGGAAAGCATGACGTCACTATATGTGGCCGCTGTGTTCTTTCTAATCACATGACATGTAAAGATGACTTCGTTGATTTACATACCACAAAGTTTGATGAAGATAAGACAAATGAACTTCAGTCCACTCTGACTGAAATCGAAGGGGAAATCAGTGAGCTTATGGTTCGTGTAGAAGAAAATGTAGAATTTAATGATGAATGTAAAACGTCATATATGAACTCAATTAAAGAATATCGCAAGAAGATTAATGCTAGACTTGACCAGCTACAGTTACTTGCAGAAAAAACCCGGAGAGAACAAACACCAAGAAAATATGAACAGTATTCTCGAAGTTGCAAAGACGTGCAAAGATGCTTCTCTTGAAATGCAAGAAAGAAAGACACTTATTAAAGAGCTGTCACAGAAAAAACAGCAACGACATTTGCTAATATATTCTAAAAGACTGGAAAAAGAACTGAATGACACCAGAACAGCTATTAAACAGTCTACTTTCAAAAACTATATTGCAAAATTCACATTTTAAGAGCACTCAAAATTAGAGAACATTCTTCAAGGAGAAGTTATTAAAAATTGGTCGCTTCAAGAGGCATGTAATGCAAGCGAAGAAGAAGTTAAAGTAGACACTTAAATAACGGTAATTGTTTAACGTCATAAGGACAAGACGTCCTTCTGTGGATAAACATCTTATGTCGAATATGGTAGGTGATGATCGGCCTTACTGACTGCCCTTGTCCGTTCGGTTCGTCCGACGGTCGGCAACAATTCGCGTTACCCTGATGAGCGACTTTCGTAATCAACGGCCATCGGAAAAACTTTGCGAAACCGAAATTTTGCAAACTTAAGTACCCTTTTTCTTTCAGATATTACTATTTTAAATAAAGTGTGCATTCAAGTGTTTTGTTGTGATCAATAATTGATGTTTTTCACATAAAAATTGCATTTCTTTCATTATGAAATTTTTGTGCAAAATTGGCTTTCCCATGGGATTTTTTAATTTTCCAACGGGATTTTTATTTTCCCATGGGATTTTTTTTCCCATGGGATTTTCCCCACATTTTGTGTGGGAAAAAAATTCCGTGGGAATTTTTACTTTTTAAAATATGCTTTTTTATGCATATATATGCATATTAAGCGTTGTTAAACTGTTTGCACTAATTCTCGTTTGAAAAATGTGATTAGAATTTTTTTTTTTCTGAAAGTGGGAAAAAAAAATCCACTTTTGAAAATGGGAAAATTTTCCCACTTCAAAATGGGATTATTTTATTTAAAAGAAAATGTGTATTTTCTCATGTGGTATCTACGCAAGGTATTACATATTAAAGTATGATATTCAGCATCTATATTATCAGAATTCCATTGTTTAAACGCATGATAAGTAAAGTAGAATCTGTGATACCGCGGTCGAGCCCAGACAACTGAGCTTGACCGATACTGTACATTTTGTTTCAGCTAGTTAATATATTAAAATGTTAATACAATTATTGCATATTATGCTTAATTGGAACGTCGATTCATGTTGTCATCTATCAATCAGTCAATGATAAAATGAGGTTAGTTTAATATTTCAGACAGTAAAGGCTTTTTCGTGAAACCCGAGAAAACGTTTAAATTTTGTACAGACGTCATTCCACTCAGTTGATGACGACACTCAAATAATGAAATTTACGAGTAATTAAATTACCGTATGTCATGTACTTATTGC
>CM051034.1:45758547-45773547 GCA_027627225.1 Congeria kusceri | reverse complement strand
AAAAAAAGTAAAAACTTCCAAAAGTTACATTATGAGCGCTGCTAAATATAAAACCCAAATCGAATTATATTAAGAATATTTGTTAAGTTGATTTTTATAGACATCGCGTCTTCGCTACTACTACTACTACTACTACTACTACTACTACTACTAAATTGACTGCACAGTATATACAAATATTTTATTATTCACGATCTAAAGTTAATGACCTAAATTGGTATCGGTTTTTTCATCATCATCACCATCACCACCACCGCCACCACCACCATCATCCCTTATCATGATCCCTTATCATGATCCCTTATCATGATCCCTTATCATGATTCCTTATGATGATCCCCTTATCATGATCCCTTATCATGATCCCTTATCATGATCCCTTATCATGATCCCTTATCATCATCCCTCATCATCATCATCATCATCATCATCATCATCATCATCATCATCATATTCATCATATTCATCATATTCATCATATTCATCATGTTTTTTTTTCATGAGGTATTACTATAAGCACTAATACTGTGTAACAGTAAATACTTTTAAATTAAAATATCAGTATTTCTAACGATTATAAGTTCATCGTTTTTATAGACAATTTATGGATTTTTCTAGAGCGGATAGCGGGGCGGCCCGCCCTGCCCCTTGTTTGCCACATTTTGTTTAAAATGCTTTAAAATAAGAGAACAGTCCTATATATCTAGGATAAATTGATTATTCTTCACACAAATTAAAACAAATATATGATATATTGTTATATTGTAATTGTTCAAATATGTATGTGATGTTGTCATTTTGATCATGCAAATGCTAACCTCCATCCATGTGGCACTCTCACGCCAAGCATGTATACTTCATGTTTTTGTATTTGTTATTGAACTGATGTATATGTTTGTATTACATACGCATGTATTTTATATACTCATGTTAATGACGATGAGCTGTTCTATGCTTAAGTCGAAATAAACTATTCTTATTCTGATTCATTGTAGGTTTAATTGAATTCTTGATATATAGTCCGCCGAATTGTTAAATTAAACGAAGGTGCTAACAACACAATTATGTCATTTTGAAAACAAAGAATTTCAGTTCATAATGTATTTATTTAGCTGAAAATTGTCGCAAAGGAAATAAAGGTTCAATAAAAACACTTTTACCCAGTTAGAGAATGTTTTTAAAACAATAACAATTGTGTTAAAGTAAAGGACCTTTTTTTTGCGAGTGGCTATATTTTCGGTCGAACAATCTCGGATGCTTAAATTCTTTGGTCCTTATCAGTGACATTTTTACCTTTTATTTTGCTTGAAACATTTTTTTTAAACATGGTTAGTTTAACTTGAGTTTATATTTTATACCATTTGGTTTACTGCACTATTCTTGAAATATTTTTAAATAAAAATATTGTATTTGCAATGCAAAAATATCATTTTTATTTTTACTATTTTTGCGTATTTTAAACACTATCAAAGACATATTTCAATTATTACAATACAATGCAATGTCATGTGTGTAGAATTAATCTCTGGTACATTTATATAATTAGGTTTCAATGTATTTTGATAAATAAATTTATTAAATATGGAATGAAAATAAATGTATTTCCAACAATATTCAAAACAGTATTTAATTAAAACAAGTATCTACAATGGTATTTTTATACTATAGAACAACTAAATTGTATAATGTGTTATTAATGTGTTATATCTTAGAATTTTGCAATATTGTAATACTACTACTACTACTACTACTACTACTACTACTACTACTACTACTACTACTACTACTACTACTACTACTACTACTACTACTACTACTACTACTACTGCTGCTACCACCACTACTACTACTACTACTACTACTAATAATAATAATAATAATGATAATAATAGTAATAACAATAATAATAATAATAACTGCAACAACAACAATAGCGCAAACGTTACGCGCGCGAATAAAAGTGCCCCTCTGAACAAAAATGGTTCCTGTCCCTTTTTGGCTGCACCTTGCCCTTTTTAGGGTTCTATCTAGAAAAATCCCTACAATTTAATACATTCATTCCTTTGCAGACTAATACTATTGCTTTGTTTCCCCAGAATTGTAAGTAGATTGATTGGATTAAGAAACCATGTGCTATTTTTTACCACAGAAATCTAAACCCAAATTGGTCAACTCGTTCCTTGATTGACACGTATTTACTGGTCAATTCGGAGAGAATTAAACTTTCTAAGGCTGTAATATTTGATATAAACAACAAGACAAGTATCTGCAGTAGCTACAGTACGTGCCACGCGAAACCCGCAGAATTCGCAATGTCGTTACGAGCCTTCCATCAATATTCGATAAGCGACGTCACGAAAGTTCACGACGATTCACAAAATATAGCGGGCGGCCCGAGCGCGAGATTTCGCGGCGAATGTGTCAAGAAATTTCGGCGATTTTACAGGTATATGTGCATCTGCTCTTTAAAAATTAAGAGTTCTACAGTTTTTACGGTCTTATCGCATCATTCTACATTTTGTGTCGCACAGTGTATGTTAAATGTAGATATATTAATTTTGTATCCTTCATATCACGGTTAATTAATAAATAATTATATAATAAAGCACTATTATTTGACAGTATTAATCAAAGAAAACAGTGACAACGCATATACAAGTCACAATGAATTTATATAGTGTGTATATACGTTTAAGTTTACATTTACAATTCGGACAATAATCATTAAAATCAACTTAAAATTATATAAATCACTGATTGTTCTTTTATTCACTACAAATAATCACCCCTTTTACGTATATGTCACATTTCACTAATGAGCTTCTTGTGATGATTATAAAAACGCATTATTATCTTATTCTTCGTGGGAGTGATTATTTCAAAAATTCCTTCTTTAAGAATATCCATTCAGATTATTTGTTTACATGTACATATATGTCATCCTCTCCATCCTCTCCCGTACACCAGCATATTCAATTTTATAATCATCATAAAGATGCAAATCACCGACGTTTTGACACGATATTTTATAGTAATCATGTACTTCAGTTGTATTGAAGGTAGTTATATACACGTAAGTGTCTAAAATTATTTGTAAAGTATGGTTTCATTGTTACATGTATTTATAAAATTTACTTATTATTTACTCATCGGTAAGCAATATAAATTTAAATACAAATGTGTATCAAACGAAAAACATCACATCGGTTATTGTAACCTCTTTTAAAATTGGTGTTTGCTAAAGAAAACATAATTTGTTCTGCAGACTACCGGTTCCCGATGAGGGGTGGGGGTGAGTTCGTGTTGACCATAGCTACCTTTCTGTGTTTTCATATGTTGTGTGTACAGGCCACCAATGTGTTAACTGACGTGTCAATATAGCAAACAAACTGATCGTGTTATCTTAATTGTTTTTATTCATGTTTATGTTTTTGGTGAATAATCTTTATTTTCCTAATAGTCATTTAAAATTCCATTTCAATAGCCTACATAAGATAGAAGTACATAGCACTAGTTTTTTCAGTCTTTATATCATAATACTATAAGTTTTGGTAAAATGTCAACGAATAACCAGTTCTCCGATTATTAAGGCGGTTAACTGGTAGTGCATTGAATATTCGATTATTTGCTTTCACAACGCGGACGTTTGTTGAACAAAATATAGATTAAAAAAGTATTCATGTGTCCCTAATCAGTGTCAATTACCGACCCGGGGGCACATATTTCCCTTGATTTAAGTAAAAAGAACTAATTAATTTTTAAAAGCAAATGTAAATCTTGTAATACACGCTTTTTTGTGTGTGTATCATTTCCAATATATAACGCCGCGCGCTAAAGGAAAGAAAGTACCGCACAACTAAGGTCACAAACCACTAAAAAAGTATGTTTACAGTGTTGGCTAAAAATTGCTCATATCGCATTGTATTATTATAATTATTTGTTTCTTTATAGCTATGATAATGACGTTGATTACGATGATGATTATGTTTATAATAATGGTTATGATTAATTATGATTATGATTATGATAATGATAATGATAATGATTATGATTATGATTATGATTATGATTATGATTATGATTATGATTATGATTATGGTTATGGTTATGATTATGGTTATGATTATGATTATGATTACGATTACGATTACGATTGCGATTACGATTACGATTACGATTATGACTATGTCTATGTCTATGACTATGACTATGATTATGATGATGATAATAATAATAATAATTATTATTATTATTATTATTACTATTATTACTATTATTATTATTATTATTATTATTATTATTATTATTATTATTATTATTACTATTACTATTACTATTACTATTATTATTATTATTATTATTATTATTATTACTATTATTATTATTATTATTATTATTATTATTATTATTATTATTATTATTATTATTATTATTATTAGTATTATCCTTGTATATATCCTATCATTGGAAGTACCCCCCGTATATCGTTTATTATATTTTGTCGAACGTTAAAATTATCGGAAGTTAATAATTTACTAAATATTTTGCTTTGTTATTGCCCTTATTTTATATGCTGTATACTTGGGTGAAATAAATGTCGTGTTCTGTTCTCTTCTGTTGTGCGACTGTTGACTGATCTGCGATAGCGGTTCTTAACTGTTTAAAATGGCAGGGGTCGTGAAAGCTTAAAGGGAGCAAACATCTCTGCAACTATCTGTTTTTGTTTGACAAGAAACACTGTATTGGTTCTAATTAATTTGCGTAAAAAACAAAACAGTGAAACTATGCGTTAGAACATATTCTTGTCAATTATTACATAATTATATTTGCGCTTTCATTCATTTTGATAATAAACTAAACTATAAATGTTGTTGTTGTTGTTGATATAGTGTAGGCAAGAAAAACGAGCATCCATTTAACGCCTTTTATCAACTAACTAAAATATATATTGCAGTACTGTCTTACTTTTTATTACTGTTTTGTTTTATAATATTTGTAAATTATGGCACGATACATTGAGATATAACTTAATTATTCTTACCAATAACTTTCCATAAAATGTCGCACTAATTATGTCTTACATGTATTACAGTTAGTACATTTATAAAGAATGTTATTAAGGTCAATCGATGATTAATGTTCCTTTTCAGTAATGAAATAATTCATATTTAAAAATATTCGTTTGCACATTGTAGACATTAATCATGGTAATTTGGTGAACATAGATGCACATTATACCATGTGTCCTTTTTATCCGTGGGTCTTTATTGTGATATTTGCATTAAATTTTATTGCGTTCGATTTTAATGAATAATTGTTTTTTTTTCTTTTCCGTCAATGTGTGCTTTTATGTTGTTCTCAACGAAGATGGGAAAACCAATGCAAGAGCAATAATATTCGACATACATGTAGATGTACATACATGTACATGTAGGTCATATTCATATATAAACACAACACATATATCATGTTGAATGTTTTATACATGTACATTTTGAACCAGAACAAAATACAAGACAAAATCAAAGACTGATCGTGTACTTGAAGTAATAAAACAGTAAGTGTTTCAAACAGAAACAACATACAAATAAACGAAACACATATAAAATGATGAACACGAAGTTTTACCCAGAAACCTATTAAGAACACTCTAATAAATAGCATGCCGTGAAAATAATAAACGGAACATATTTACAAACAACAAACACACCCTATCACACACCCATTTCAAAAATTCAAACGAACAATATTACGTTCATTTTGAATGCTGTTTTTTCATGCATACAATAGAAAGTGTATTTCTTTCATATTTTAAATCTTCTGCAACAAATGTCACATCTTAATTTGAATTATTTTGTATAGATATAATTCAAAGGAATGCATTCAAATATCAATTCCACAAAGTTTTCTGACACGAATGATTTATTCACCGCTAAGTGAAAATATTGCGTACAGGTGTGCATTTTACTAATTAATTTCTCGTCACGATTCCTGGCGGGACAAAACTATCCGCCGAGAAATTCCGCGAACATGCGCGAGTTTTCGTCGCGAGAATTAGCGAAATTCCGTGACATCGCGAGCAATCGATCTGCGCATCGCGATCAAATCGGCTCCTCCCATTTCGCGAACTTTGTGGGTTTCGCGTGGCACGTACTGTATATACTCGATAATGTGTGATACATACGAGGACTTTTTTTTTAATGATATGTATACTAAGAAGATACTATTTAGTAATTGTTTATATTCGTGCACGAACATTAACTGCAAACTTGTCATCGTGTTATACTAAATTATTATTATTACTTAATAGCGTTAGTGTGGGAAATATTGCAAGTTCAATTAAATTTTGTCTATCTTAGTATAACGACAACAACAACAACAACAACAACAACATTTATTTCAGCAATAAAGCTTACAAAAAAGCTTCTAGCCTACGATAATGAATATATAAATGTTAAATACCGCTGGTTAAGATTGCTGCAATTGTTAGCGAATTAAGGAGGAATATATTAATCGTGCGAATGTCTATAAATACTGTGAAATGTTAGTGTTTTCATTTCAAGTGTCTCTATTACTATGGTGATATGCCTTGATTGAATAGAAGCAATAACACTTTAATAAATGCGTTTGTATTAATACTTGTGATGTTTCTCAACTATTAAGAATGCTGATAACGTTATAACTAAACAATATAGCAAGTACAAAAATTTGTTTACACAATATATCGAATGTAAAGTGCTTTCGTCGGCAAACAAAGTATGAAGTACAAACATTTTATGTACAAAAAATAGGGATATTAACTATTTACGCGTATTGCTTTTTTTCTTGTAAATGGTATTTGAGAGTCGTAATTCTTTATAATTTATAGAACACACACAGCAAGTCGAAGTACCATAATATATTAAAAATTGAAAAGAATGTATTGATATTATGAATTTTAAACATTAATCTCTCAATATATATATACAAGATATCTGTATACAAATACAAACATTATAAAACAAAAAGGGAATGTACAACTATTTACAATTAGTACAATAATATGCATGCGTGTTACAATGCATATACGATTGTACAAACATTTACAATTAGTACAATAATATGCGTGCATGTTACATTACATATACATGTAATGTTAAACTAAAGTGGATAATGAAAGAAAGTACTGGACATAAACATAAATTACAAGTGTATACAAACATTTCGTTTTACTAAATAACTTATATATCCTTATTGTCTATAAGGAAACCAGCAACACTAGTAGAAATAATCAGTTACTTATTAGTTCTTCTCTTAGAGTGTTTGCATGGTATATATAGTTTACAATGTTTAGTAGTTCATATTTATTTGTTGTGGACATTAGTGTTTTAAATTTAGTTTTAGTAGGCCATCTACAATTGTTAGGTTTAAAATATTTTCTTCTGAGGTGGAAATAAAGAGAACAGGTTAGCAAAAAATGATATTCGTTTTCTATTAAATCTGAGTTTCATATATTACATTTTCGGTCTGTCCTTTCTATGTTATAGAACCGACCTTGTTAAATTGCTAGGCTGTATCAAGATAGTCTGAATTTACTTAAAGCTATTCTATATTTATTTTGTTCTATTATGTGTAGGTAAAGTTCGAATAAAAACTAGTTTTAAATATACAATACGTGCTTAGTCTGCCAGATTGATTAATATTACTTAGCCAGTTTTGCTTGAATAGATCTAGTATTCTGAGTTTAATGCTATCTAATGTTATTGTAATGGTGTCTTGGTTTGTCCATAACTCTGCGAGGCCCATTTGTGCTAACATTTCTTTTATTTGAGATGCCCAGTTATTTTTATTATAATTTACTCCGTTATCCGCGTCTCTCTTTAGCATAATATATACTTTTTTAATTATACTGTTCTCGTTTAGTTTTATTTTTTTTAAACCCAATATCGAAACATAACAATTTTCGGTGTTCATAAAGTGGTATTCTGCCAAGTTCTGCGTATAAGCCCATTAAGTTAGTTGATGTTTTTACACATAGTCTTTTTCTTAAAAATTTCGAATGGATTTGTTCAATGTCCTTTGCCTTATTTTGACCCCGTACTTCAGCGGAATAGTTAAGCATGGGAGATATTAATACGTCAAATAATTTTAATTTTTCTTTTGTTGGAAATTCGTATTGATTGAAAACTGAAAATAGTTTATGCATTGCTCTGGATGCGTGCTCTGAGATGCATTTTTGTGTTCTGTTCCAGTTACCGTTTTTGAAAAAGTAAACACCTAAATATTTAAAGGATGTGATTACCTCAAGTTTTTCTTTGTATAGAAAAACATCAATATTTGTATGTCTAGGGCTTTTTTCAAATATCATTATTTTTGTCTTTGATGTGTTTATCTTTAATATCCATGTATTGCAGTATATCTCAATATCTTTTAACATGGACTGTAATGCGGTGTGTGATGTTGCGAATAAAACCTGATCATCCGCGAAGAGTATCAGAAATAATTATATTTCATTGATTGAAAATACATCATTAATATTCGAGTTTATATTATTTAAAATATCGTTTACGAACACCATAAACCATAGAGATGACCCACAGTCGCCTTGTTTTACTCCTTGGTATGAGTATATGATGTCCGATACTTTGTTATTTTTTTTAAAACGGATTTGACAGTGGAGTACATGGCTTTAATAGCATTGACCATTTTGGTGCTTATATTTTGTGAGATAGGTTTGTGAGGAAGATTAAATTCATCATAACATTTTTCATAATCTATAAATGCGCTGTATAGTTTCTGTCCGCTGTGGAATATCTTGGATATTATAGCTTGCAGTAAGAAAATGCAGTCAGTAGTGCTTTTACCGTTTTGATAACCGAACTGATTTTTTATTATTGTTTCATTTCTTTCTATCCATATTGTAAGACGGTTTTGAAGAGAATCAGGGAATAAATTTTAGCTAATATATTGTTGAGTGTTATGCCTCTGTTATTTTGTGCTAAGTTAGGATCACCCCTTTTAAATTTAGGTATAATGTAACCCAGGCCCCAGCACTCAGGGTATAAGGCGTTGTTAAATAGGTTGTTATATAGTATGTGCATGTAAGGGGATATAATATCAAATGCGCTCTTCATAAATTTTGCTGATATTTCATCTGGGCCACATACTTTATTATTCTGTTGTTAAATAACCTCCTTTTGTATTTCATTTATCGTTATTTTATTGTATAAATTTTGATTGTGTATTGAAGTGTTTTCGGTATTTTCTTCAGTTGTGCCTTCATTAGTAGTTTGCGTTTTTCCTAGGAGAGTATTAAAGACATACCGACAGACAGGCAGGCAGGCAGGCAGGCAGGCAGGCAGGCAGGCAGGCAGGCAGGCAGGCAGGCAGGCAGGCAGGCAGGCAGGCAGGCAGGCAGGCAGGCAGGCAGGCAGGCAGGCAGGCAGGCAGGCAGGCAGGCAGACAGACAGACAGACAGACAGACACTTTATTTGACTTGCACAATGTACATCGTCAACATCACATATGGTTCACAATGAAATATGTCAACGTGTATATACACAGAAAATAACAGGGCATCAAATATTTGATCTAATACTCAACGATTCTTTAACAAATAAACATAATTTTATAAGTTCTGATATATTGCACGATTGTAGCAGTTGAACATACTTAAATACAGATGGTTTATTGACGTAATATTTTTAATGTATTTCTTTCGTATTTCATTTAAAGACGAACAAATACAAACAAAGTGAAATTCGTCCTCAATCATGGAATTGCAACAAAGACAGTATCTTTCATTCCTAGCAATATTATTTCTATCATTTCTACCAGTTTGTATAAGTAGAGGGTGTACAAATAATCTTAATCTGCATATGTAAAATCTTAAACTTTTCGGTACTAAGTCTAAATAAATCTCATATTCAAAGTTTGTCTTAAAGGTTCTATAAACATCTAATATGGAGCTATTTTCTAATGTACGATAACAGTTTTGCTTAAATGTGTCAACAATTCTAGATTTCAGAATAGGTATAAAAAGATTTACATCAATGAACACCGCTGAAGACATAATTAAATCCATAATCATCTAGTAGTTCCTTAACGTTGTATATCCAATTACAACAGCCTGTCATGCAGTCTGAAACTGCAATATTATGAACAGTTTTAAGTATTATATTGTCAGATGTGACTAACTTAAACCAATATTGCACAATTCGTATGTATCTCTGTATATATAGTGGGTATCTTCCATAAACACAAGCATTACAGGAATTCAGTCTAACTTTAAGAAGCCGCTTACAAAACTTTAAATGTATTCTTTCTAATTCCTTAGACTTGGTAAAAGCCCAAACCTCTGCTGAATAACTTAAAATAGACGCAACAAATGCATCAAAAAGCTGACATTGCATTTTTTTGTTTTAAATCGTAATCTTGACATTTACAAAATAAAGAGTTCTTTGTCTTAAGAGCTTTGCCTATTAAGTGTTCTTGGTTTAAAGAATTGTGTCTTTCTGTGAGAAATACAACCTTATTAGTGATGCACAATTCGGCTTCCGCAAAGGCGTGTCCACTACGGATGCTATATTTCATTATTATCTGTTGTTCAACATTATTTGAATACTAATAAAAGGATGTATGTGGCATTTATAGATCTCAAGAAATGCTTTGACAGTATTTATAGAAATGCACTTTGGTTTAAACTGTTTAATGCTGATTTTCGTGGTAGAGTATTACGAATTCTAAAGAATATGTATATGCATGTGAAATCCTGCGTTAAACATTGTACTAGTTTTTCTGAATTTTTCGAATATTCTGTGGGTTTAAGGCAAGGCGAAGTTATCTCCCCCTTGCTAGTCTCGCTTTTTTTAGAAGATTTAGAAATGTTTTTACAAAGTAATTTAAGTGCTGGAATTGTATGATATTGTTTTACTAGTATTTTTGTTCGCAGACGATATGGTAATTTTAGGTAAGTCCCCCGAAGAATTACAGACTCACATGGATAAATTAGCGGATTATTGTAATACCTGGAGTTTAGAAGTTCATAGTTCCAAAACTAAAATTATGGTGTTCAGAAAACGTGGTGCTTTAAAAGTTGATGACAGTGGTTCTATAAAAATGAACCAATACAAATAGTAGATAACTTTAATTATCTTGGTTGTGTTTTTAAATATAATGGCAATTTCTCTGCAAATAATGAGTTCAGCATTGGTAAATCTCTGAAAGCTCTAACTACTTTATTATTCAATTTTAAGAAGATCCCACTTACTCCAAAAAGTTACTGTGAATTATTTGATGCTTTGGTAGGATCAACACTTAATTATGCATCAGAAGTTTGGGGTTTTACGAAGTCTAAAGATATTGAACGGGTACATTTAAAATTTTGCAAATCTATTTTGAATGTAAGAAAGTCTACATCATCCATTGGTGTATACGGCGAACTTGGACGTTATCCCTTATATATATCAAGATATACACGCATCATTTCTTACTGGTGTAAGGTATTGCAAAGTGATAATGTTATTATTTCATCATTGTATCCTAGAGGTTTAGACGATTGTAAATTAGGCCACTCGAACTGGTTGTCCTCTGTGAAGAAAATTTTAGATGATTTTGGTTTTTCGGATGTATTTTTGTATCCCGAAAGTATCCATGGTTCTTTTCCATTAATTTTCAAACAACGTGTAATTGACAACTGTATCCAAGAATGGCATGGTTCATCACAACGTAGTTCAGTTCTGTTGGATTACGTTTATTACAAAATTAATTTTGTGTACGAATGTTATCTTGATATATTGCCTGCTAGTCCCAGGAATTTTTTTACACGTTTTAGAATTTGTGCTCATTCGTTAAGAATTCATACAGGCCGCTATGGCTCAAATAATATACCAAGAAATGAAAGGCACTGTCTCTACTGTGGACGGCGTGATTTAGAAGATGTGTACCATTTTATATGCATTTGTCCATGTTACTCAACAGTAAGGCGACGATATCTTGATAAACGATTTTACGATAGACCATCTGTGTATAAGTTCAATTCATTAATGGGATCAGTTAACTCTGATGTTGTTAAAAGTGTTGCCAAATATATTAAATATGCCTTAGAAATTAGACAATCTATTCATGTATAATATACATGTGCATGACTCTCCATACGTTTGCAACTTATGCTATGTTATACTGCAATTAATTCGTTTCGTTTTGAATTTGCATATATTTCACAATTTGTGGAACAAATTCCGAATGCATTGACCGCGTATAGAATGTATATGTGTTCGTTTTTTTTCTAGATCATGTACTTTGTACTAATCTTGAATAAAACTCTTGTCTTGTCTCTTGTCTTGTCTTTAAATTGAAACTGCCGGTATAATTAAATACAACACCTAAATAGTTAAAATCATTAACAGCTTGTATATCATGGCCATTGTAGGTCCACTTTTAATTGGGCAATAATCCGCCTCTTTTTCGGAACACCATAATTTTTGTTTTATCCGTATTAATCTTTAATCCCGAAGTATTACAGTAAGTAAATACATTATCTAAATGATTTTGAATTTCATCTGGTGATTTGCCTACAATGGCCATATCATCTGCAAACAGTAATAAAATTAAAACAATATCATCAAATTGCAAACCTAAATCAACATTATTTTGCAAGTACAGCTCAAGGTCTTCTACAAATAAAGAACATAACAAAGGGGGCATAAGTTCACATTGTCGTAAACCAACAGCATAGCTAAAGTAATCTGAAAATGAAGATAATGACTTAAAACAAGATTTAACTTTTTGGTACATATCACGCACAATTCTTAATATTTTCCCTTGAATTCCACATTTAAACATTTTAAACCATAAAGCATTTCTGTAAATGGTATCAAAACATTTCATCATATCGACAAAAATAACATATACACGCTTATTTTCATATAAATAATAATTTATTAAAATATAAAGAATAAATATTGCATCAGAAGTGGACCGCCCTTTTTGAAATCCAAATTGGGCATCCGAAATAATGTTATGTTTTATACAAATATTTTCAACACGTTTATTTAAAACAGTAGTGAACAGTTTTGACAGGCAACTAACTAATGTAATTCCCCTATAATTGTTAACGTCAGATTTAGAACCTTTCTTATGTAGAGGGATAATAATTCCTTCCGTCCATTGATCCGAAAAATATCCTGAATTCAATATATTGTTAAATAAATCACATAAATGAGATGATAAAATGTCAACAGATTCTATAAGATACTCGTTTAAAAGGTTGTCACTTCCATAAGCTTTAAATCGTTTCAATGATTTTACGGCATTAATAATTTCTTGTACCGTTATAACTTCATCTTATTCAGGATAAACATTATTAGATAGATTAAAATCATTGAAACAATTAAAATCTTCCGCTTTACAATTAATCAAACCAAAATTGTTCGAGCTAATCCTCTCGAAATAATCCGTAAATTCTTTTAATGGTATATTATTAGATCTACTGGTTTTTGACTTAAAATATTTCCAAAACTGCCTAGGTTTTCCTTTTTCTTAAATTTGTAATATTATCCATTTTTCGTTTATAATCACTACATTTCTTTTTTTCTGATAATATTTTTGTAATACTTTTTCCTTTCACATAGCGATAATCTGTTAACGTTCGATTTATCTGCATTAAAAAATCTAAGAGCATCCATGTACAAATCACGGGCATCTGTACAATCCTGGTCAAACCAGTCTTTATTTCTACTTTGATAAGTTTCAAAAGAAACATCATCTTTATAAATACACTCTTTGGAAAATAGTGGGTCAGCTATTTCTCGAATAGTGTTTGTAGACGATAATAACATGTTATTAATAGAATCCCTACTTAAACAATCTGTAGTATTAACAATATTTTTAAACCTAGGTAATTGTGAAATAATCTGTGAGCGAAACTGCTCTCGAAATGAGACATCCGATTTATACCTAATCTCTCAATAGTTCGCACTGCTACGATCAATGTTGTTACAATTTATTGAAAACTGCAGTGGTGCGTGATCACTCCATTCATTGAACGAGTTAATTGTAAATTCCTTAATCTGGGAAACTTACATTCTTTTGACAATAAGTAGTCAATAACTGAGCATCCGTTATTCGACAAAAATGTGTATTGATCACTATTACCTATACGACCGTTAACAATGCGGTAACTTGAACCTTTACAGAGATCTAACAATTTTATCCCGTGGTTGTTATGTGTACTATCAATGGAGGCCCTTACAGGAGTACAATCTACAACATAATCATGACTATCAGAACTATCATTATATTTGTCATATATTACGTAATCACTTTTTTGACCGACTCTACTGCTTAAATCACCACAGATAAATACACTACCTAGGCTATCATACAAAAACAAATCATTTTCTAAAATATCAAATAAATCAACATTTATACTGTTATACACAGGTGAGTCTTCACCCCAAACATAAGCTCCAAATAAGTAAATATCTTTTGGTGTGTTGAAAAATAAATGATCCAGTTTAAGACAAATAATTGAATCAAAATGGTTTTTAATTATTTATATTCCATCACTTAAATGCTCTCTATAATACAAAACCATTACCCCACTATTTCTTCTAGCTCTCCTATGCTGAAATTTACGATAAAAATTATGTGAAATGTATCCGTTTAAATTAATGTTACTGTTAGAGTCACACCATGATTCGTAAAGAAAACAAATATCAAACTGTTCTAAAATATTTACAAAGTCTGAACGTTCCTTTTTGTCTCTTGTTAGACCATGAACGTTCCATGAAAGGACCGGTAATTCACCCCCCCCCCCCTCGTGCTCCTACGGAAAATGTTCAAATAAGTCATGTATTTGTAAATTGTTACTATGTTTCTTTGTATTTTTGTAGCTTCTTTTAACTGATTTCCAAATTTTTTTGGGTTGCGATTTTGCAATATTTTCAAGTTTAATACCTTGGTTTATTTTATAGTTCGTGTTTGCGGTTTTTCTCATTTGTTTATACATAGTTCTCCGTT